>VWYK01029040.1:55889-66476 GCA_013399775.1 Semnornis frantzii | reverse complement strand
TTTTTTTTTTTTTTTTTTTTTTTTTTTTTTTTTTTTTTCCCTCCCCATGTTTTTGCATACCTGGCAGGGGATGCAGGGCTGGGTGGTTTTCACCCACTGTGCAACCCCCCCCACCCAGCACATGATGCATCTCCTGCCTCCATGAGAACATTTGATCCCTGGGGCCAAAAAATTCGTGAAGCAGCGAGAGGGGAAAGGAGGAGCGAGCAGAGGGCTGATGGCATCGGTGCTGCTGAGGGAGATGGGATGGGAAACAAGGGGAGATGGTCAGAAAGGAAGAACTCAGGCCAGCAAAAGTGCCAGGGGCAGAGGGGTTGGGGTGACCATGCTGGGTGCTGAGAGAATCCCATCCATGCCATGTCCAGTTGCAAAGCCCAAGCGCAGGACAGGCAGAGCCCCTTGGGGACAAGCAGAGGGCAAAGCCTGTGGCCATTCTCCTGTTCTGGTGTCGTCTTCACCAAGCAGCTGCTTTGCTGCCCACACCGAGCCCTCCTTGTCCCCCAGCTGGCTGCAGCTCCTGCTGGACATTGCTTATCCCCATCCCTGTGCTGCTGCTGCCTCTGCTCAGGAAGGAAGTCTGATGGGGACCATCCCCAGCATCATCTAAACCGGTCCCCACTATCCCAGGCTGGGCATGAAGCTGCTGCCAGCCAGGCTGTACTGGGTCCTTCTCCCAGAAGTATTCTAGGGCCATCTCACCCCAGAACTGGTGTGTGCTGGCCTGCCAAGGGCGATGCTGCTCCCTGCAGCACATGCTGGGCATCGGCTGCAGAGCCTCCTCTTGCTCCAGACATGTTGGCAACCCAGCCACAGGGAGGAGGAGGAAGCTGAGGAGATGCCACCAAGCTCCACGGCAGGGCTGGTTCCACCTCGCCTGAGCAGAGACCTGCCTGCAGATGGGGCTGGGAGGCTGCAGGGCGGAAGGGCACATTCGTACTCCTCCCGTGGGAAAGGAGGATGCTCTGGGGGGAGGAGCAGTTGGAAACACCAAAAGATGGAGTCAAGCTNGGGGGGAGGAGGCAGAATTTGATTGGTCCCAGGAGCTTCAGTGCTGTGCATTTTGGAACAGTTCCAGCCAATCAGAAGGCGGCTCATGATTTCAGTATCTTTAAAAACCAACCAATCAGGAACTCTCACTGGTTGGGCTTTAAGATCTTGAGGTATTGGAAAACAAACCAGCGACCGGCGGCCAAGGGCATCCCTGGCGCCGGGCACCTCAGCAGGAAGCTGCTATGCAAAATACTCTCCAGAGACAACTCTTAAAAAAATAAAAGCTTGGTCGGAAAATATGTCAGAATCTCTACGTGTGAGGAGTGAGGACCAGACGGCAACATGGCTGCTTGGCTGGTGGAGATGGAGACAACAGAGGGTGGATTTATCTGCTGACGGCGATGAGGAGCACACCACAAGACTTAGATTGCCTCCACGTAGTTGGCAGGGTAGAGCCCCAGCTGCCCGTTGTCCAAGCGCCCTTTGCACCATCCCTGCTCGTCCTCTTCACCCAGTTTGGTTAGTTCATCACCTGCAGAGGAAGGTGGAAAGGGGAGAGCTCGAAGAGGGTGTTGGAACATCTCCTAGCAGTCGGTTTCTCCCCTGGATGGAGGTGCTGGGGGTTTCCAGGACTGGCCCTGAGCACACTTAGTTTGCAGGATAGGAAGGCAATGAGTGGCTTATGGGGTGGCCCCAGCACACTTGGTTTGCAGGATAGGAAGGCAATGAGTGGCTTATGGGGTGGCCCCAGCACACTTGGTTTGCAGGATAGGAAGGCAATGAGTGGCTTATGGGGTGGCCCCAGCACACTTGGTTTGCAGGATAGGAAGGCAATGAGTGGCTTATGGGGTGGCCCCAGCCCACCCCCTCTCAAGGTGACCCTACCCCTCACCTTGGTTTGGGCTCAGTTGTGCCTTCACCTCTCTGCCAGTTCAACTTTTTGAAGGGCTGAGAGAACCCAGCAATTATTTGAGGGCTTGCACCCCAAAACACATAGGACCTGCAGCTCCAGGAGCCAAGCCCTGGCAGCCCTGGCTGCCTCGGCACCGCTGGTGGTCTGTACCTGCTTTGAAGCTGAGCTCATCCTGCTCCTGCCCATCGTAGTCGTACAGTGCCCGCACCCGCACGCCCTTCGCCTCCTCCTCGAAGGGGTTGGTGCCGCCGTTGGCCTCGCTGGTGTTGAAGGAGTTGCTGCCTTCATCGTCTGACCACTCGGCACTGTAGGTCTGCCCGCGGTCGTGGCTGCTGACACTGGGGTTGGGCAGAAGGAGGAGGAGAGGACATCAGAATGGAAGGGGAATGATGGGGTGGGCACATCATCCCGTGCCATCCAGGTCTGGTTCCAGGGGTGTGGGGGCTGCAGGGAGCAGGACCCCAACTAACGTCAGACCAGCAAGACGTGGAGAGAGGACAGGGAAGAGGGGTGGCAGTCACCAGAGCCATCTCACATCCCCTCAGGCATCACCACAGTGCTGGCAAATGCTGTGCCCTTCCCGTGGCACGTCCCTTGCCCGCTGGCCCTCACCTCCCGCGCTCGCCCGCCGATGCCCCCGTCTCGCCCGCGCTGGTGTTGGTCAGGGTCACTCCCTCGCCCTTCTTCTGCTTCTCCTTCCGCGTTATTGTGTGCGTCAGGTCAGGGTTCCACTCCTGTGGGCACAGAGCAACCAGGCCTCGAGCTCCTGGCCACCCCATGGGGCTGCCAGCACCACCACCAGGGTGCCCAGCCTCACCTCGAACTGGGGCCAGTTCATGGGCATCCCGGGGCCACTGGTGCTGCGGAACCACCGGAGGTCCTCCTGTGCGTCCGAGAGGCGGATGGTCTGCTCCAGCTCCCGGTAGACATTGGCATAGCTGCGAGGAGAGACCTGGGTTGGGCTGCTGCACGTGGAGGTGGACCCTAGTAGGGTGGGATGGGGACATGTCCAGGTTGCGTTGCCCACTACGAGGCTCTGGGGACTGCCAGGCTCCCTCACAGCTCTTCTTCTGCTCTGGTACCTCCGAGGGATGGTTGTGGTGGACAGGATCCCTCTCTCCTGTGCATTGCGGGGGGTGATGGAGGGACTCTGTCCCTCCAGGGCCTGCTCTGTTCTCCAGGCAGCACAAGGAGGCCTTGCACAGGCACTTCCTGCCCAGCCAGCACAGGAGGCACCTACCTGCTGCTCTCAGCCAGGTTCAGGTGCCTCTTGATGTCCAGCAGCACTTCCTTGAGGAAGTTGAGCCTCTTCTCTTCAAACTGCTGGCACTGCTCAAAGACCTGCTCCATGCTCTCAATGTACTGTGGGGTGCACTTGTTCAGCTCATCCAAGACCTTCTCATACTTCTCCTGAGTCTGCAAAAGGTGCATCAAGGTACTTTGGTTACACCTCGAGCACCTCTGAGGTGCCTTCTGGATGCTCAGAGGGTCTGGTTTCTGGGTCACTATGCTGGGGAGTCTGGACTGAGCCAAGAGCCTCTGCGGGTGAAATCAGTCTGGCTGCTGGAGAGATTCTGCCCCAGTGAAAGCAACGAATCCCTGCCCTGCTCACACTGCTCTGAGCAGTGCCTGCAAGTCCTCACCCTTCCTCAGAAGCCTGGGGATGGGAAGGTGGGCATGAACGGGGGGAAAAGAGGCCACGTCCATGAGTTTGCCCTGAACAGTGCCTCATACCCGGAGCAGGGCAGTGCCTCGCACCTTTTGCACATCTTGCTTGCACTTTTCCACCTTGTCCTGGAGCTTCTTCTGCTGCTCAGGGGTGTTGGACTGATCTGCCTTGCTGTTGGCTTCCCGGGTCATGGCCAGCTTCTCCTCCTTGCAGGCCAGGTGGTAGGCTTTCTTGGCTGTCTCCAGCTGTGGAGAGAGGGAAGGGACATGACAGCAACAGTCACAGCCCCCTGACGACCTCTCTGCCTGCAGGGAGGTGCCACCCAGCTCACCCAGGCTCTGGTCAGGGCACCCAGAGCCAGAGTCAGAAGACAGCGTGGGTGTGCTTCTGCTCTCACCTCCTTGAGCTTCTTGGCCCAAGGCTTCTGGGCTTTCCGGAAGCCATCATCAGCCTCCTTGGCCTCCTTGAAGCCTCCCATGATCTGCTTGTGGTAGGCATCCTTCTGCCAGTTCTTGACCTTCTCGAAGTCGTCGTTCAGCAGGCTGTTCTTCACCTCCTGGTGCAGCTCACTCACCTTGTCTGCCTCTGTCATGATGGCACTCCAGGCCTTCTCCAGGCTGCCATACTGGGGCCCTGGGAGGCACAGGACACAGCCGAGCCTCACCCCACAGCCCTTACCCACTCCACCTCTGCCAGCTGAAGTGGTGGTGGCGCACGAGCGCCTGTGGGCCAGGGGGAGGGGGAGCCACAGTACCTTTCTCGATGAGCTGCCTCCACCGCTTGGACCAGTCGGTGAGCTGCTGGGCGTAGGACTTCTCGATCTTGGCGCGCTCGTGCACGCAGTTCATGAGGTCATTGCACAGCCGGTGCCCGTCGTCGATCCGCTTCACCGTGCGCTTGTAGTTCCCCACCTGGCAGCGGGACAGGCGTGGGCAGAGGTGTGGGAGCTGTGGCTGGGCTGCTCAGCACAGCTTCTGCTGCCCAGGGCGGGGATGGAGAGGGCAGCAGGCACACCGGGTGCGCAAGGATGTGGCTCTGGTTTCGGGGCTGCTCAAGCCCAACTCATAAAACCATGGAATTGCGGTGCTTGGAAAAGCTCTTCCAGATCCTCCAGACCAACCATTCCCTAGCGCTACCCATGGCCCTCCGCACCACATCTCTGCATCCCTGAAACACCCCCAGGGATGAGGAGTCAACCACCTCCCTGGGCAGCCTGTGCTAGCGTTCGAGAACTCTTTTGGTGAAGAAATTTTGTCTAACATCCAACCTAAATCTCCCCTGGTGCAACTCGAGGCCAAACTCCTCTTGGTCCCCTCCATCTCTCTGAACTCTTTGGGGACAGCCGAGGTGGAGATCTCCAGCAGAGCTGGCTGCGACACCTAAGCCACCGTGGGAGGGCAGGGCAGGTCTGGCCACGGACCAGGGGACATCCTGGGATGCAGTGACAGTGTTGGGAGCCCTGCAGGAGGAGAGGCTGCCCAGGACTCACCTCCCAGAAGCTGTCGGTTGTTTCCTCCGCGGCTGCTGCCGACTCGTCGTAGGAACCCGACATGGCTCCCGACGCTGCCTTGGGCGTCAGTGCGGGCGCTGGGTGGCTCTGGGGCAGACACCAGCCTCATGCACTGAGGGGAGAGCAGGGGGAGGCATTGGCAGGGCTGTGAGCAGGGGGCCCCCATTCCCAGCACCATGGGATGAAGCATCTGGCTGGAGGCACTGGGGATGAGGATGGTGCCCATGCCAGCTTCGGATCCACAGAACCTTCCAGTGACCACCACAGGCTTGGTGACACCCAACCCCCCACCCCGAGCTGATTGTGCTGGGAAGGAGAATCAGGAGAGCAGCACCGTTAGGAGCTCACCGACGGGGGCCTGGCTCAGCACCGCCTATCCCTGGGGAGCTGCGGCGTGGAGGGGTGGGGGGGGAGTCTGTGGCAGGGCCGGCCTGGGGGATGCATTGCCTGAAGAAATCCTGGTCCTGATTTTCCAGCCTAATCCATCCTGAGCTTCAGCAAAACGGCATCCCCCGAGCGTCACGTGGCCCTGCTGCATGCCTTAACCCTTTGCCACATGGCTGAGAGCCGAGGACGAGGCTGGGGCTGGCACCAGATGGGGATGCAGAGGAGATCCTTATCATCCCCATCCCTCCCAGATCCAGACTGCTCCCACAGCAAAGTGCTGGACCTGTCCCACATGGCATCTGCCACTGGCATGGGGACAAAGCGGCCATGAGCTGCCCAAGTTTTCCCCTGCCATGTCCCTAGAAGCAAGCAAGATGGGACCATGGTCCCTGTGTGTCTCCACGCCACCTGCAGAGACGGGGGTGGACAGCAGGAGACTCGGCAGCCTGCATCCCGTCCTGTGCTGGGGAGAAGGTGATGGGGTGGGACGGCAGGACCGGGGCACGCTGAGTGTCCAACCACAGGGAGCAGTCGGCCGGTGCCTGCGCTCTCCAGCTGTGCGCACAGCTGGCCCCTAGGAACCCACGGGCTGGGGCAGGGCACGACCCCAGGAGGATGCGGGGGCCGAAACGGTTACAGGAGCGCGGCGCAGGGCTCGCTGTGCTGGAACTAACAGCGCCTGGCAGGGATTTCGTGATATAACCAGGGAGGCACCAATCCCGCCGCCCGCCCCAGCCGGGTAAAAATAAACGCGTGACTGTCCCTCGCCCAGACGCAGATGGAGGGGACCGCGGCGCTGCCAGCACCGTCCCCCCGCAGCCGGCAGCACGCGGCGCCCACGCCTGCCTGGCACCCACGGCACGACAAACGCCCTCCCCACCCGTGCAAGAGCCCGACCCCGACACCCACGGGCTGCCCCGACGCACCCGCAGCGGCGGCAGAGCACCCAGCGGCACAACAACCGAGGGACCCTGCGGGGTGCCGTGCGTGTCCGTCCCTCCTGCGAGCCCTGGGCACAGCTCGGTGCCAAGGTCTTTGCTTATGCCTTTGGTATCTAATTCTTCGTTTTGGTGCAGGCTGTGCACATGGCAAGGGCGTCCTGGGGGTGACAGCAACAGTTCTGCCCACGGGCAGGACAGGGAACCTGAGGAGGGAGCACATCCACGGCTGGAGCTCCCCTGGGACCCGGGGGCCCATGAACTGGCCCCAAGAGCCGAGGCCGTGGGGCACCGCGGGCCGTGGGGCACCGCGGGCCGTGGCTGCCGCAGCTCCTGCTCCTCACCGGTGCCTGGTCCGGCAGAGCCGCAGCTCGGAGGATTATTTTTGGCTCTGCATCACTTCCCAGCCAACGCTGCCACCTTGTCACTGCTCTCCTGCCACGCACCCCCTTGCCCACCCACGCCTGTGACCCCACCACGCTGGGCTGCTCCGGCAGCCTGTGCAGCTCCTGTCAGCCCCCGCGCCCGCCGCCTTGGCCCTGCTGGCACAGCCCACCCATCGCTTCGCATCAAGGCGGCTGGCAGTGATGCCCAGCGCCCGCAGTGGCGGCGGCCGAGCCGCGGCGTGGCGAGATGCCAGCCCCAGCCACGTGCTGCTACTTGGGCACCCTCGGCTGAGGGGGGTCTGCTTCACTCCTCCTCCCCCAGCCCCATATTTCCACGATGCTGCTGGAGAGGAGCCACAGAGTGTTTGGCATCACAGTAAAGTTTGTCCCAGCTCCTACCCCTGTGTGCCCTTGGGCTGCTCCCACAGCAGCTGCCCCCCTGTATCTCTGTCCCTATCGTCCTGCTCGGTGCTGAGCACTGCCACAGCTCATCTCACCCACCAGACAGCTCCCACTGCCCCCAGCATTGCAGGGGGGTGTCTGCCCTCCATGGGGGCTGGGGATGTGGCCACTGACCCTGCACAGGCAGGAGGCTGCTGCAATGCAGAGGACTGGTGCTGCCGACGCTGCGGGCATAGGCAGCTGCTATAGCCCTTTGCTGGCAGTGCCCTGGCCCAAAGCAGGCAGTGACAGCCTGGACTTGCTGTGCCTTGTCCTTGGCAGATGAGGTGAAGAGCTTTGGACCAGCACTGCTCCAGCATCCACTGGATGCTCTCTCTTGCAGTCCCCCAGTGCCCAGGAAGGGGGAGAAGGACAAGCCAGGTGCCCTGTGGATGCCAGGCCCCTGGCACTCTCCACTTTCTTTGCCTTTGCTGTCACATCACGCTTACATGTCCAACCCCCGGTGCTTCAGCCTCAAGGTGTGCTGTTGGGTGGGATTCTGAGATCCCCAGTGAGGTGCCAGGCACTGGCCTCAGCCCTGGGGAGAGGCTGTGTCTGGGCAGCAGGTTGCTCTGCCTCCAGATTTTCTGGTTGCCCTGGTCCCAGCACCTCTGCTGCAGCCAAAAAGGTGATGGGGATGTGACACAGGGAACAGGCAGCTGCCTGCATGTGTCCTGGTCCTGCCTGCATATCATCTGGGGACCAGGGCCCAGGGGCACCGCGGGCCCTCCTGCTGTGGGTTCTCCTGCTGCAAAATAGACCTTTGCAAGGCAGAATGGTGGAGGATGCACCACAAGGAGAGCCACAGAGCAAGCCTGTCCTGTCCCTGTCTCTGCTCCTGTCCCTGTCCCCATCCTGGCCCTGTGGGAATCAGAGCAGGCAGAGAGCTCCCCAACACCAGCCCTGAGCACAACTCCCTGCAACACACAATGCTCCTGGGTGCAATTCCCTTCTCAGCTGCAGCATCTCAGCATGGAGCCACAGGATCCCAATATGGAGTCATGGGATCCCAGCACGGACATGAAGCTGCCACCTTGTAGCTACCCAGGGGCTCCTTCCTGGCAGCAAAGCTGAAGTTCAGCAGCTGAAAAGGACCCAAAGGGCTGGACTGGTTTTATTGCAGTCAAACATTGGGACTGACCTGGCCTCTCACACCAAACCCTCTGGGGGCTGCATGCAAAAGCTGCTGCATTCTGCCTCCTTTTCTAAGCACAGGAGGCTGAGGGTGTTCAGGAGGAGGAAGTCAGGCTGGGGCTGGGAGCTTTACCCATGGAGAAGGACATTTGCTCTCCCTTGGGTGGCAGTGCCAAATGCCACTGTTAGTCATCACTGCCACCACCCAGGAAAACCACTCATGGCAAAGACAAGTGAACTCTACGTGGCCAAGGAAGCCCAGGAGAGCCTGGCAGCAGCATCACCCATGGCACCATGGCAGCTCTAGGGCTGCATCGGCTGCTGGCAGTCCCCAACCTCAGTGCCACATCCACCATGGTACCAATGCCCATGTGCTGCTCCCACTATGGCCAGGTACGGGGGGTGAGATGCCTCCAGTGGCGGATCCTTGGGCAAAGCTGGTGGCACTGATGTGCTTTGCAAGAGGCTTTGCAGCTGAAGGAGATGCCACTTGGTTTGCTGCTCAGCTTTGACTTGGCCAGGAGCTGTGGGTTCCCCACCAGCACCAGGCTGATCCATGCAGCCTGTGGGGCAGGAGAACACAGCCTGGGGCCGAGCAAGGCAGGTGAGGGTCGAGCAAGGGTCGAGGGGTTTGGTGTGGCATGGCTGAGCTGTTCCCCACTCCAGAGCCACTGTGGACCCTGCAGGGAAGAGGTTAAGTGGGTGCTGCTGATTTGCACCAGCAGCTCCGCACCAGGCGCTGGGCGAGGAGGCAGGGGCAGAGCTGAGCCCCAGGCTCGGAGGGGTCCTCCCCTCTCATCATCAAACTGAGCCCAAGGCCAGGCGGGAGGTGAGGCAGCTCCGTGCTGCAAACAGCTCACGGCAGGGCCTCATCCTGCATTCCCTGGCAAAAGCCCTCAGGCTGCAGGCTGAACAGGGCTGGAGCTCAGCGAGCAGCAGAACCGCGGCCAGAACCCCGGGCAGAGGGCAGGGGACAGGTGTCCCCTGGCAGTGGGGGGGCTTCTCTGTGGGATTTAGGCCAAGGCAGTGCCACGGGGCTGGTTTGGACCTGGCAAAGCAGATCAAGCAATGTCCGAGGTGGCTCTGAGGGCAGCAAGTCCCAGAAGGTGGCACCTAAGATTACCTAAGATTGGTGGCAAACTTCTGGGAGCCACTTTCCCAAAGGATCCTGTGTGAGATGTGCCTGTGGCAGCCACCTTGCTTCAGTCAAGGTCATCTGCACTGACCCAGGGAGGGGTCAGAGGACTTGGGGGGGGGGGGGGGGGGGGTGGGGGGGGCTCGGGGGGGGGACGGGGGGGGGCCGGGGGGGGACTGGGAGGGNGACCATGCCAGGCTTCCCAAAACCATTTGCAAAGGGATGTTCCATGTTCCAGGAGTGTCACTGGGAGCCCCATGTCCTGCATGCTGATGGGCAGGTGCCCATCTTGCTGGCTGGGTTGGGGGGCTAGGTGCTGCCAGGTTGCAGCAGCCAAGGAAATTGAATTTGCTCCAAGCCCTGGCAGCCAAGGGCTCTGCATGTCGTGTGCCCACTGGGGACACCTTCACCTTCCTCCTGCGTGCCCCAAAGTTACCCTGGGCACAGCCAAGTCTTCCCAAGATTTTACCAGCCTTGGGCAAAGATCTCTGGAAATAGGCATGGCATTTCAGACCAGGCAAGGGCTGCTCTCCAGGGAGCTCACAGCCCCCCCTCAGGGCCACTGGATGTGCATGGGCACCACGAAGAGGACCAAGATAGTCCTCCCCCTGCCTGTGCCCAGGCCTGGGGAAGGGATTTGGGGCTGACCCTCAGCCTCGAGGATTTCAACTCTAACCTTCCAGCTCTGCAGCTTTTCCCAGCCTGCTGCCTCAGCTCTGTGCTGTAAACAAGGACACTCAGACCCCCCAGGCAAGGATTTTTGTGTCCCAGGGATCTGAGGAGGTCCCAGGAGCAGGGTTTTAGGGAGAAATCCCAACGTGAGGTTTCAGTTAAACCAAGCAGGAGCAGGCAGCAGTGCCGGAGGATTACAGCAGTGCCAGCTCCTTGCTTCCGCACCAGGGAGGGGGGACAGAGCATCACGCGCTGGCACGGGGGAGGGGGGGACATGTCCCCCTCTACCTTGGTGGGATGGTGGTGACAGGAGATGAATGGGGCTGCCAGGAGCAGGGTGATGTGGGGGCACAGCAGGGTTTCAGCTGTCTGTGCTGGAGGAAGGAGACCAGGAGCTGGAGGGGGCTCAGGG
>VWYK01029040.1:13210-49437 GCA_013399775.1 Semnornis frantzii | reverse complement strand
AGGAGGGGGGTAAAGATCAGCGCGGAGATTAGGGAGGCATTTTTAGCCAGCCAATCGCCGCCCCGGCGCAGCGGCTCCTTGGCCGCACAAGGTGACAACGCCACGGCGCAGACGGATGGCAATAAGCTGGGAGCCCCTCATGGCCCGGATGGAGGTGCTGGTGGTGGGCCCTCTAACCTTACCGTGCAAGGGGGCACAGCTCAAATCCCCTCGTTGCACCCTCTCTTGGGCCACTGCTTCCCCCTCTGGCGCCTGGCTAGGGGCGCAGGGGCGCTGCAGGTGTCCCCATCTCCTGGCTAAGCATTTTGGGGTACAAAGGGACTTTGTGTATCACCAGCGAGCCCACAGCGCCTTTGCTGGTCAGGGAACAAAGGTTTCCTGGTACCCTGTGCCCTGGAAGGGAGCAGCCCTGCAGGGAACCCCAGCCAAGGCTTTACAGCCTGGCTCCAAAGGGCACTGCCAGCTGGATGGGCTGTGATGACAGCCGAGATGCCCTGGCCACCAGCCGGCACCACCAAACTCCATGTGCTCAAAGGCGGGGAGACCGCCCCTGAAACGGCCACCGGTGCCTGGCACAGAGCAGCTGCCTGGGGGCGGGGCGGGGGAGGGGGAAGCTGTGCCCGGGGGAGCTGGGGAGCGGGGCGTCTTCGCCCTAGTGGTGGCATCAGATGTCCCACGGCTGGTGACAGCTCGGCCATCGCTTGAGCAGGCTTGCTGTCTGCCCCTAGACCTGCTTCCCTTCCCAAAGGAGGAGTCAGCGCTCGTGTCGGTGCCCAGGGCAGTGCTGGGTTGGGGACATGGAGGAGGTGACATGAGTGGGAATGTGGAGGGGTGACACGAGTGGAAACGTAGAGAAAATGATACATTTATGGTGGGGACACAAGTGACATGAATCGGGACAGAGAGGGGATGACACGAGTGGGAACATGATCTCCAATGTCTGCGATGGAGATCCGCAGCGGTCAGCACCGGGGTGCAAAGCGAAGAGACTCGGCTCCGGCGGCGCGGCTGAACCCAGAGCGTGACGGTTCTCATTAGGCGCCGTCAGGGCACCTCCATGCGCGGGCTGGAAGGGCCCTACGCTCCCCACTCAGGCAGCGCCACGGCCACCTGCGCCACCAGGGGTCCTTCGGGAGGCCGGAAGTGGCCGCGCGGCGCACGCGCACTCCTTTCGCTCCTGGGCCCGCCGCCGCCGCCACGGTGAGGCTGCGCTCCGCGCCCGTATCGGCCTCGCATCGGCGCCATCCTGGGTTGGCGGCGTGGGGCTGCTGCTTGGCAGTAGTGGGGAGAAGCTGCCTGGCCCCCTGTGGCAGGAATTCCGGGAGAAGGAGGGATCTAGGCCCTGGGTGGCGGGACGGGAGACAGAGGGGGGACACTAGGCCGCGGAATGGTTCCGTTACTGGCGGAGGCCAGGTCTCTGGCTGGAGGAGCCTGGCCTGGGTTGGCTGCTCCAGGCAGCAGGGACGACCTGCGGCGAGAGCCCCAGTGAAGCACTTCGTGAGGCTCCCGTAACGGAAGTCCGGGCTCTGCTCCGGGACTGCGGCTGGCGATGGTGCGAGAGTTCTCAGCCTTCAGTGGCGTGATCAGACTCTGACCACAGGTTAGGGCTGCTCAGTTTTCGTACACAGGAGGACTGGGAAGGATCATCTGGCGGCCTGGGTGTGGAAAAGTGGCTCAGAAAGTCCTTAGACTCCTGAGTCTATAATAATCGGTGATCTGTAGAAGTATGAGACTTGTGATACAAACCAGCACTGGTATATTGCTACCGGTAGGTTTCAAAGTGCGTTTGTTTTGCAACAGTAGCATTTGGTGGCGCTCAGCAACGCGAGGAGAGGCAATGGCGACAAGTTGGAACCCGAGTGGTTCCACCTGAGCAGGAGAAACTTGCTTGGTGTGAGGATGCTGGAGGCCTGCAGCAGGCTGCCCAGAGAGGTTGTGGAGTCTCCTTTTCTGGAGAGTTTCCAAACATCCCTGGCCATTGTTATCCCGGGCAGCGTGTGGTTGGTGCCCCTGCTTTATCGAGGTGGGGGGAGGTGGTGTCTGACTGGATGTTGTCCAGAGGTCCTTTCCAATCCCCACCACGCTGAGATTTATCATCTACCCCTTTCCTTTTCTTTAGATGTTGATGCCCAAGAAGAACCGAATTGCCATCTACGAGCTCCTTTTTAAGGAGGGAGTGATGGTGGCCAAGAAAGATGTGCACATGCCCAAGCACCCGGAGCTGGTGGACAAGAATGTACCCAACCTCCATGTCATGAAAGCCATGCAGGTAAGGGATGAGAGCCAGGGTCTGGGCAGGAGAGGTGGTTGTGTGCCTATGAATAAACATTAGCAGCCATTTATCAGATAAATATGCTCAGGCTGCTACCTTGCATTGCCTTTTCTCTCTTGATGCACTTATTTTCCCATTTCCCTGATCTTTTTTTTTTTTGCTATTTCCTCTGTGGTTTGTTGTCCCCCACTGACTGTTGAAGCTTATTCTGTTGTGGATCCACGTCTTGAGCTGTGTTTTTGGAGCTCCCTATTGTAGCCATTTGTTTTCTCACAGAATGGGCATCATGCTGTAACTTTGTCCTGTGCCTGTCAGCTTTTCTGTTTCTAGATCTTTATTCCCCAGGTACCCTCAAGTTGTAAAACCATCTGGTGAGGGCAGTGATTGAAGATGAGTGTAGTAATGGTAAAGATCATCCACCAAGTAACTGAATTCTGTCTCTAGTCTCTGAAATCCCGTGGCTATGTGAAAGAGCAGTTTGCATGGAGGCATTTCTACTGGTACCTGACCAATGAGGGCATCCAGTACCTGCGTGATTACCTTCACCTGCCCCCTGAGATCGTCCCCGCGACCCTGCGCCGCAGCCGCCCAGAGACAGGCAGACCACGGCCCAAAGGTGAGTTGTGGTGGTGGGGAGGAAGCTGAGGTGTCAACAGGAGGGAGCAGAGAACCAGTTAAACGTGTTAGACAGCACAGGGGCGGTGGACAGTTAGCTAAATGCCAGCTTCCAGCCCAGCCTGGTGTCAGTAGCTGCCATGTCTGGGTGTATGAGCATGAACAGAGCAAGGAGCAACCTGCAGGCTTTGTTGCTTCTGTCTTTGGTGCTAGTCTGATGGGCACTGGCTTGTGGAAGAGTTGGAGAGGGCTGAGGAATGTGTGAGGCTGACAGGGAGAAAGGCTTCATGTGGTGGCCTTGGCCTGCTCTGGTGACAGATGCCTGGGATTACTGGGAGCAGACACTGAAGCCAAAGGCTGTGGATTGAGCAAGGTACCCTTGGGTGACCAGGCATGGCTGGACTCTGAGGTGAATGTCTCCAGCTGCTGGGGGTTTTCAGGACCTGTTCGTTCTGGGAAGAGTGCAGCAGTCCTGGCAGTTCTCCAGTGTGTGCATGCCTGATTGAGCCCTGCAGGGACAGAGAACCTTGTCCGTGGCCAACTTATCCCTAAAAGAGCTGTCTGGGACATTCTGGTGTAAGAGTTGAGTGCCCTTGGCCAGGATTGCAGAGGTGGGGAGCAAGCTTCCACCCAGGAATAGCACATGAGCAGGAGCTGGGATGACTGAAACCCAAGCTAAGTCCAGGTTGTGGATGTGCTTTGTGTGGAGGCTGAGTACTGGTACCTGTGGTCACAGTGAACATCTCCCATTCTGGTTTTATCCTGCACTCTGGAGCTGTTGGGCAGGATCAGGTTACCAAAGCTGCTCTCTTTCAAAGGTTCACAACAAGTACAGGTGCAATGTTGGGCCTGGAGTTCTGGATTTTATCCAGAGTCCTGGAGATGGGTCTTGATGTGCTGTTGACCTCAGCTGCCTGGCTATGGTCATCCTGGGCAAGGTGCTGTAGGTGCCCCTACCGAGGCAGAAGCTGCACTGTGTTGTAAACAACCATGGAGCAGTGCAGTGGGAACAAACCTGAGGTGAATGTGCTGGAGGCACCAAGGCCTTTGGTTCAGGTCTGAAAGTGTTGCAGTGCTCCAGGCTAATGCAGCACAGGAGGGCTGCTGACCTTGCTCTTGTGTCTTTAGAAACGCTGTGCAGAATCCTTGCTGCTTGTTTTTTCTGGTTTCTTGTCCAGCAGTAGAGAAGAAACCACAGTGTAGAGCATGAATTGTAAAATTCCATGGAAGGCCTTTGGGGAGATGAAAAATTCTGGAAGCTCAGAGGAAGGCAACAGAAAGTTACTGTGGTTGTGACTGCCAGAACAGCAGAGGCAGGTCTCGGGGGGCAAGAAATGTTTCTTTTCCCTCAAGGTCTTCTGCCTTGTGTGCCTTGCTTCTAGTGTGTACCCAGAGTCATGTGCCAGGATGTCACCTTGTCCTTAAAGCAGGACTTGTGCTGTGGAAGAAGACTCTGTGTGACAGAGCTCTTTCTGGTGTTGGGTAGGAGTCTGCTCCTGCTGCTGAGCTGCAGCGTGTCCCATCCCCTGGGTGCTCAGGACTTCACCTCCAGCTCCTGCAGCTTGTGTTTTAGCCTGACAAAACTGGCATCATCTGCTTCAAAAGCAAGGATTGGATTGCCAGTAGCAAGGTGATGGTTTCTTTGATCTCTGAGAAGCTTTGGATGTTCCCACTTTTGTTCCTTCAGCTGCTGTGTTGATCCAGTGAGAAGCAGCCTCCTGTCTAGCATGAGTGTGAGGCTTGCAGTTCCTGCTGAAATCTGCAGCTTCACTTTGCAGCATCTCAGACCTTTCCCTGCAGTGCCAGTGACCTCATTCAGCTCTCACCTTGGCAGGGTGAGCTGCTAGAGCTGCACAAACTCTTTCTGTGCTGTTTGGCTGAGGATTACCTGCCTCAGGCTCGGAATCACAGTGGTGTGTGAGGGTGCTGGTACAGGATCCAAACCTGGGGGTCTTGGTTCACTTCTTGGGATTTTGAGGCATTTCCTGGCACTTCTGTGTGGTGCTGCTGATTTGCTCAGGTAAGGCTTGGTACAAAAGCTGAAGCAGTTAGCCTGAGGCAAAGCTTGGACTGCTCTGTCCTTGATATTTGCAGTTTGTGACTCTGTTAGAGATGGAAGTGAGCTGTTAGGGATGGAAACATCCAAAGTGTAAAAAGAAATATTCCACTGGCTGGGGGTTGTGCTGTGGTGGTTGGACCTGACAGGAAGGAAGGACATGGAAGCACTTGCAGGAAGGGCTTGCACATCAATAGGCAGTGTTAATGCTGGCAGTGAAGGTGTGGATTGCAAGAACTGGGTTTGTATGGGGAAAATGGTTCCTAGAAATAGAAATTGAGGCTGTGGAAGTGATTGATGTTTCTGGACTGCACTGTGGTGTGCCAAGCAGCAACTGCTCTTATATGTAGAACTGTTGAGGTTGTAAGAGGCCTTTGTGACCATCAAGCCCAAGTGCTCACCTAGAGCTCACAATCCCAGCACTGCTGCTGAGCCACTGCCACTGCATCACATCCCTCAGCACCACATCCACCACCTCCCTGGGCAGCCTGTACCAGTGCCTGAGGACCCTTCTTGGGAAGAAACTGCTCCTAACCATGTCCTGAGTGTGAAGAGCTTGCTCTGGGGCAGTGGGTGTGGAGATGTTTCATCTGTTTCATTTCAGGGTGAGCCCCAAAGAATGGCACAAACCCCATGAGTGGCACAGGGCTTGGTTCCACCATAACTGTCTTTTCCCTGCAGGTGTTGTGAGTTGTTGATCTACTATTGCACAGATAGCTGCTCTCACTTCTGTTGATCTATCTCAGTGTGGCGGCACTCTGACCCTGAGAGTGGAGCTGTGCTGTGGGCTGGCATCATCACTTTGTGATGGACCTATGCACAAGCTTGGCAGACCTGGCAGGTTCCCTGCATTTTTTGGAGGGGCTTATTATGACTTTTTTTTTTCTCTTATTTGAAGGTTACAAGGAAGTTGAGATGATGCTGTAAATCTGTGTTGCACATTATTTAACCCCAGTACAAGGACAAGCTGGCTCCCTGTAGCAGATTTTGCCCTTTTCCTTCTTGTCTTGCTCTTTAGTTCAGGCTTTTGTACCAGCTGTGCTGGTAGTTCTAATACTTGACTGCATGGCTTCCTCTCACCTTGAGCTCTAGGGAATGAGTTTTCAGTGTCATGGAATCATTTTGGTTGGAGAAGCCCTTTAAGAGCAATGAGTCCAACCATTCTCTCACTCTGCCAAGGCTGGTGCTGAACTGTGGCCCTCAGCACCACATCTCTGTGGCTTTGAAGCCCCTCCAGAGATGAGGATTCAACCACCTCCCTGGGGAGCCTGTGCCAGTCTTTAGAGAACGCTTTCAATGAAGAACTTCCTTCTCATGTCCAACCTAAACCTCCCCTGGTGCAACCTGAGGCCATCTCTTCTCATCCTGTCGCCTTTTAGTAGGCAAAAGAGCCCAACCCCCCCCCTCACTGCAGCTTCCTTTCGGGGGCTGTAGAGAGCGATGAGGTCTCGGCCTTCTCCATACTGAACTCCCCTCAGCCTCTATTTCCTAGCCCTGTTCTCCAGCCCCTTCCCCAGCTTTGTTGCTCTCTCTGGACCGTATGCAGCCCCTCGGTGTGGCCGCAGTGGGTGCTGAGCAGGGCCTGCTGCTGTGTTTGCAGGTCTGGAGGGGGAGCGCCCGGCGCGGCTGACGCGGGGAGAGGCCGACAGGGACACATACCGGCGCAGCGCCGTGCCACGTGAGTGCCAGCCGGGGCTCTGGGCAGCTGCTCTCTTGGTGGGGGGCTTCAGTGTGAACTCCCTGTCAAGGAGAAAAAGGAGAAAGACTCATGGTGTGGTAGACACCTGCACAAAGGCTTGTGAGGAGTCTCCTGCTGGGTGTTGGGGTTTCCTCTGGGGTGGGGTCACAACTCTTTCCCAGGCTGGAGAACTGCTGCTTTACTTTGCTGTCACCTGTGGTTGCAAAGCTTGGATAGCAAGCAGGTGAGCACGTGAGCCATGGGTTCGTGGGTTGGTAACTCGTTGGTGTCTCTCTTCAGCTGGCGCTGACAAGAAGGCTGAGGCAGGTGCTGGAGCAGCCACTGAATTCCAGTTTGTGAGTAAATTTGCTTCCTTTATTGGGGTTTCGGTGAGGAGAAGCAGGATAGGTGATACCAGCCCCTTCCCTGGTGATGCTTCTCAGGGATGCCAGCCACGGTTAGGTATTTGGCTCTGGTGGTGTAGGAGAGGCTGGTGATTGCTGCCTCTTAAGCCCAGCTCCCTGCTGCATTCCCTGTTGGGAAAACAGTGGTGGCCTCCCTGCTGGGACAGGAAGCCAGCTGCATGTCTGAGAGCAAGCTGAGCTCTGGAGGAAATGCTTTTGTCCTTCAGCAGTAGACGAGTTTCAGGTATCCACAGAGCTGCTGGGGTGGGTCGATCTGCCCTTAGTCTGAGTAACCTGTGTCAGGTCACTTGTCTGAAAGAGATCTGAGTCAGGCTGTGCTTGGAGCAGGGAGTGCTGAGCAGAGGCAGCTTGCTTTTGGTAATCTTGGTGGTTCTTGCTTCTGTGTTGTTTGCTGCTGTCACTTGCTTAATATGGTGACTCCTAATGCTCTTCCTTTTTTGTTGCAGAGAGGAGGATTTGGCCGTGGCCGTGGTCAGCCCCCGCAGTAGAGCTTGCTGCTCCTTTTGTGTATAATAAAATAGGTGAAAATTCCACCTGGGCTGCATCCTTGTGTCTCACCTGAGTGCATAAATCAAGGGGTCACGTAGCAGAGATGTGACTCCAGTCCTTGCCATGGGTGCCAGCAGTAGCAGCATTACCTGGGATTAGAAAACAGGCTACAGAAAAGGGACTGTAGGTTTGGTGGTCACTGAGGTAGGGTTTTGCTGGTGTGTAGAGGTGATTCTTGCAGAAGAATGAGCTCATGGCAGTGCAGAAGCACTGCAGGCAGTTGTGCTATGCTGCCCAAAAAGCCACTCCAGCCTTTGCCAGTGAGCTACAGCTGGGCTGAGGGATGTCTCTGTCTTGCAGTCAGAAATTCCAGCAGGTTCAGCTGTGTCAGCCCGAGGCCCTCTACTGGCACACAACCAGCGCAGGCAGGTGAGCATTCCCTTCATGCCAGTCCTGCAATCAGTGGGTTAACGACGCGAGCCGGCAGAAAGCTGGGCCGCTTGTGGCAGCTGCTGCGGAGCTGAGCGTAGCTGTGGCGGGAGCAGAGCAGGGCGGAGGCACCGGCTGCGGTCCCCTGCGCTGCTGCTTGCCGGTAGATGTCACTCGGCCGCCGGCGGCCTGGAGATGCTGACTGGAAGGGGCTGCTGCCTCCTGCGGAGTGGGGCCTGGGCAGGGCAGCCTTCATGGCATGGAAGTGCCAGGCACTTGACCTGGGGGAAAGGAGCTTGGCACTGGTTTGGGGAGAAGGAAATGCTGGCCATGAGTTTCTTTCTTTCTGAAAGAGGTGGCACTGGAGGGAGGCCCTGGGTGTTCCAGGGTTTTATTGTAGTGATCCATCTTCTGCTGAAGTTTGGAGGTTATCATTCTGCTAAAGCTTATCCAGGCTAAGCTGCTGAATCCCAGGTGACTGGGGTCAGCCAGAATGCACCTTACAGCCCAGCTGTGGATGAGAATGTGCATCAAAGAAGTTGTTTTTCTCAGTTTTACCAGGTTGCTGCTGGGTTGCCCAGGTCTGCTGGGGTTTTCTGGTCAGGGTTCTGCTTGCTTTCTCTCACAGCACAGTGGTAATGCTTTACACTTGTTGCTGGGTGTTTGTGGTTCTGGTTGTGGTGTTGAGCTCGCCAAAACATTTGCCTTTATGTAAAATTTACTTTGTACTTGTTTGGAGTGTTTCAGTGTGGGGCAGCTGGTATGAATAGTAAATGATTTCTTCTAAAAGAACTTAAGATTCCAAAGGGAAGATACAAAAGAGCAGTAGCAGTTGTTTGTTTTAGGGTGAAGAACACTCAGACTCCATCAGTGATGCAGGAGCTCCAAATTTTTAATCTGATCTAATCCCATTGTCCAGTTTGGGATGGGAGCTCTGTCCTGAAAGCTGCCTGAGCTTATGGTTGGGGATGGGAGAGGCCTGGCTGTTGATGGTGTTTCTTTTATGGATGTGCCTCCCTTGAATGCTCTCTGCTGGGATCTGCACCTGGAAAAGAGCCTTTAATTAGCAAATTACAGAACCAGAAGATAATAAAAGGCTTCTTGGCTCGCCCTGTGTTCTCAACAATCTCCTATTGTGGAGCAGAGGCCAGGCCACTGAAGCCAAACCAGTGCTGGGCAAATATGACTCAGATGAGTGCTCGACCCTTTGCCAGGTTCTTGCTCCTGGTGGAGCTGCGTGGGGCTGGAGCGCAAAGCAGCACCGCTCTGCCTGCAACCACCGGCCCTGAGTATGGGCAGAACTGGGTGTCCCAGCAGCAGGGTGCTGCTGCTGTTAGCCAGCGCTGCGGTGCAGTTTGAGGCTTAACAGGTGAAAATGTGCCCCGAGGCCTGGAAATGCCGGCGGGGAGCACGGGGTGTGGGGCAATACCGGAGGGGCCTGCATTCACCGTGAGGTCGCTTGGTGCTGGTACCTTCCAGCAGAGGACGCCCCCCCTCGCCCCAGCCTGGTGCCCAGGGAGGTCCCCACCGCCCCCACTTTGCTCCACTCCCGCCCGCGGGGTACAATGGGACCCCCGCAACCGCGCTCCGCCACTGGCGTAAGCCTCCTCCCCCCCGCTGCCCCTCCTGCCTTGCGTAAGATGAGCATTCTTCCCTCGCCGGCGTCTGCGCTCTTTGCGTAGAGCCGCTGTCAAAGCCGAGCCATGTGCGCGGCTAGCTCTAGGGGCCGGGCTCTACCCCGGCGCCTTTTGCGTAACTGCCAGGGCGCCCCAACACGCAGCCACCCGGCGGCTTAGGAACAGCCGCAGTATTCTCGAAGGCGGCTTACGCCGCTGGCGCAGAAGGCTCCCGGTGAGGCGGAGGCGTGGTGCCGCGCCGTCTGCGCAAGGGCAAGCGATTCTGGAAGCCAGGTTGCGCCGTCTGCGTGGCGGGAGCGCCGCGAGGCGGTACGGGGCAGCCACCGCCTCCTCCGCCCGGCGACTGTACGCCGTTTGCGTAACGTGCCCCAAGATGGCGTCGCGGTCGTCGTCGGTGGCCGGAGCGCTGGCAGCGGCGGTGGAGCGGCTGGAAGTGAAGGGAGGGATGAGGCGGGCGAAAGGCGGCAGCGCGTAGCGGGTGGCTCCCGGCTTGCGGGAGACAGAGCGAGACCGAGAAAGAGACTGTCGCGGGGAGGCGGCCGTCCCCCCCCCGTTCCGTCCCCNCCCTCGGAGCGGAGGATGATGAAGCTCAAGACCAACCAGACGCGCACCTACGACGGGGACGGCTACAAGAAGCGGGCGGCCTGCCTGTGCTTCCGCAGCGAGAGCGAGGAGGAGGTGAGGGCCGGGGACATGTGTGACGCCCCCGGGGGGCTGTGTGTGACCCCCGGGGGGCAGGGGTTGGGGCGAAGCCGGGCAGCCGCCGTGCCGCAGCCGGAGCCGCCCGGGCGTCGCAGGGTTTTGTTTTCAAGGTGCAGTTCGGCGTCGCCGGGGAAGTTGCTGTGGTGCCCTCTTCTATCTTTCCTTCTGCTAAAGTGAGAAGAGCGGCCGGGAGGAAGGGCTGAGTGTGGTGGGGTGGTAGAACCGTCTGGTAGGGAGCGTTGTGGCACGGTCTGGGATCTGGCAGTGGAGTGGACCCAACCGCGCTGGCAGAGCTTCAGTCCAACACATCACATGAGAGGGGAGAGGAAACCTGACCTTGGATTTATAAAAAGAAGCTGGGATAAAAGGGGACTGATGGAGTGCCAGAAGTTGCTGTCCAGAGAGGCTTGGGAGGAAGTGGGAATTAAAGGTAGACAGGGCAGTAACGGCCTTGTTGCTAAGTGGTCGCATTGTGCCTGAAGTTAAAAAGAGAAACTTGCCTCCGATGAGCGATTTTGCACCGCTCTCCTTCCACCTCCTCTGGGGGTACCTGCGATGAGCTGGCTGCAGGCTCTGTGCTGTTCCTGAGGTCAGGCACACTTCATTCCAGTGTCTGGCTCCCCGAGTGGCCCTGCTAAAGTCTTTGTTCTGCTGATTATCGTATTTGTAGCTCCAGGAAGTCGCAGGGCATGCGGACAGCTCGGGAGGAGAGGCGGGCAGCACAGCCCTCGGTTACTCTTTAACGCGGGGCAGCAGCTCCACAAGCCCTTGGCAGCTGTGCTGTCATGGTGAGCAGTGTCAGCATGTCAGACGCTACAGCTCTGAAAGGAGAGCAGTGTTTTGGTGAAGTGTGGGTCGTAGCTGGTCCATCCCACTTGACTGAGAGGAAATGTGTGACACTTCGAACTGAAGATGAAGGTAGTTGTGTAATGGTGCTGAAGGCTCTGAGCTTCCTCTTGGTACTTGACACAATGTGTGGGGCAGGCGTGGCAGTTGTCCAGTGAGATCCTGCCTGTGTCTGAAAGCAGCAGGGTTGAAGACAAATGGAATTTGGCTAGGAAGACATTCTTGACAGCGAGGGTGGGGAGACGCTGGCACGGGTTGCTCAGGGAGGTTGTGGATGCCCCCTCCCTGGAGGTGTTCAAGGCCAGGCTGGATGAGGCCTTGAGCAACCTGAGCTGGTGGGAGGTGTCCCTGCCCATGGCAGGGGGCTGGAACTGCATGATCTTGAAGGCCCCTTCCAGCCCATTCTGGCGTGAATTTAACAGCTACCTGATGCAGTCAGTTTCTGACTGGTTATTAGCCTTGACTCTGCTCAATCTCAGGTGTCACACAGGCTCCAGCTTGCTCCATGGAAGTGAATGTTTGCTTATGGCCCCTGGGAATTGGTATCCAGAGCTCTCCTGATGCTGGTGGCACAGAGGGTTGTGGCTGTGGAGGTGTCACAGTGCTGACTGGAGATGATTAAGGAAGGCAAAGTAAACTCTGCTGCTAGCCAGTGCCATTCCTTGCAGTGTGGGCTGAGCTAGTTCAGCTGGTTTAAGGCTGAGTTAAAACCTTTCTCTGTCAGAGTTTGCTTTGCAACAGCTGGTTGCAAGTGGATTGAAAAAGCTCATTTCAGTTCAGCTGGCACCATCTGAGGCTTTAGTTTCTAGGTGAAATCTAGGGGAGAACAATCTGATCTTGGTTTCAGAGCAGGAGCTGAAGAGGCATCTCCCTGTGCCAGCTGTTAGGAAGCAGAGCTCTGACAGAGCTGAGGGCAGTGGAGGTCCCATATGAGCATCCTGTTGTCATTGCACCTTTGGTCACTCCTAGTGTCTGGCCTCACCTGATCTCCCCAGTAAAATCAGGTGGTGAGTTCTGCTCTGTGACACCTCCAGAGCACTGATTGCTGTGCAAATGATGCAGCCTGGGATGTGGATTGATTTCCTCGGGGGCAGGCTGTGGGTGAGCCCCAAATATAGTGCAGAGAGGAATTAGGGGTTTGGGTTTTTTTGAGTCAGCCTCCTGAGGACATCAGAAAGCTTTCCAACCCCCTGTGTATGGCATCTGGGTATTGAGCCCAGAGCTGAAGCTGCTTTCTGTGTCCTCATCTCCTCAAGTGGACTTCAGCAGACACCTTTAAAGGAGCTGTTACCAGGTCACACCACACTGACCACCTGCAGCCCAGCCTGGATGCTCACAGATGCTGCTCTTGATCTGAGTCAGGAGGCCTGAGAACTGCTTAACCACACTGCTACCCCTTGCTGACATCAGCAAGAAGGACTCCTCCATTTTTACTAATTTCTCTAATTATTTCTGGGGTTAATTGCCATTTGTTGGCGTTTGGGAGAAGTCTTTTTGACCCATCTTGATGCCACCTGTGCTGTTCAGTGCCAGAAGTGTTGTCTCAGCTGGAATGAGGTAGTTCCAACAGGGCTGGGAAAGATTCCTTGGGTTTGTTTTTTTTTTTTTTTCTCTCGGAGAGAGCAATGCAGGACTCGTGTTGAGCTGTATTCAAGTATTGATTACTGCTGTTTAAATGGAAATGGAGAGCTATTGGAAAGGCCTCTCCAGGGAGTGGGGAGGGGGGGGAACAGAACCGCAGAGTCTCTGTGTGTGTATATGAAAGGTGTGTTAAGATTACTCTTTAAAAAGGGAGAAAAAAAAGCTGTTTTGGTAAATAATTTCCCCTTGCTGTATTAAAACATTCTCTGTTTCTGGGCTGGATGTTTCTGGTTACTGTTTGGGTGCTTAAGAAATAGATCTGAGCTCTGGCTTTACTTAATTTCCTGATGTGAGTTTAAACACTCCCCCCAAGTTTTCTCCCTTATTTCTCTGTCATCGGTTCCTGAATTAGACAATTTTGTCAGTGGGCAAGAAGAGATCAGAACAATTCTGGTTATGCTTGGAGAGGAGGCTGTGTTTTATTCTCCTTAGGTGTTGCTCACTCCCTCTTTGAGTCCATTGATTTAATTTCCCTTACGGTTTCAGCAATCAGTGGAGGTCATTCCAGCAGCATGGCTTTGGTTAGGCATTGAATCTGCAAATAAAGAGTCTTCTACACCATTCTTTGTGTCTTTAATTTTGAAGTGATTCATTTTTTCCTTATGCTGCTCGAGGTTGCCCAGTTTCTCTGTATTGCGTTTGGAAGCTGCTCCTTTTGGACACGAAGCTCTGGAAGGTTGTTTTGGATGCCCCAGCCCTTGGCTGAAGAGAGGTCTTTGTTACATATTACTTTACAAAGCAGCACAGGGAGAGTTCAGTTCAGCACCATCTCAAATGGAGCAAAAGGGGAAAAAAATACAGTTCTTAATTGGGCTGTCTGCTGTATGAGGCACCCAGGAGTGGTGTCTGTGGGGAAGGAGGGAGAAGGGGAATCAGCAGGATGGATGCAGAGTGTCAACAGACTTCAGCAGGGGTCTGCTGTTTTCACCTCTTCAGCTGGAGGAAAGCCTGTGCTGTTTGCTGCCTCTGCAGAAGTCGGGAGGGTGCAGATCAGGAGATCCCACACCTGCTGTTATCTCCCAGGACACTCCTGGTGTTGCTCCTGATGTCAGGGCCTCAGTGGTGCCCTGCCAGTGCCCCTGGGACAGGCCAGGAATGTTTGCTCAGCAGCTCAGCTGTTCCACGGGGACCTGTTCTGGGTAATGTCACCACTCCTTCACTTAAGAAGCAGATGGGAGGCTGCTGGGTGGCAGCAGCATCTCTGCCTTACACTTGAGCAGAAATGAAGAGGAACCCTTTGGCTTTGAGTCCTACCCTGCTGTGGCTGCAGGTTCCAGCATGCCTGCATTGTGGCTGCTAAAAGCACAAACTGCTCCTTAGCGACAGCCATTCCTGAAGGCCTGGGGAGGGGCAGAATCCTGGGCCCTGCCTCTGCTGTCCCGAGTGAGGAAGCAGAACTTGCACGGGGGGCTGCAAAGTAGCCAGGCTGTGACAGCTACCAGCATGCCCAGGGGGCACCAGGGGCTGTGGCTGTGCAGCCACACAGTGCCTGGGGGAGGGACTTGAAGTGTCAATTGGCCTCTTGTTGTGTACCTGGGGCAGCTAAAACCAGGCTGCGATGGAATACAGCAGTTCTGGGTTACCTATAGACAGCCTGGAGTCTTGGTCAGCAGCTGGATGAAGATGAGCCAAAAGTGTGCCCAAGTGGCCCAGAATACCACCAGCATCCTGGCCTGGATCAGCAGTGGTGTGGCCAGCAGGAGCAGGGCAAGGATTGTTGCCTTGCATAGCATTGGTGAGGCCACAGCTTGAGTGCTGGGTTCAGTTTTGGACCTCTCACTGCAAGAAGGACATTGAGAGGCTGGAGCAGGTTCTGGAGCAGGTTCAGAGAAGGACAACAAGACTGGAGAACAGGGCTGGGGAGGAGCAGCTGAGGGAGCTGGGGGGGTTCAGCCTGGGGAAGAGGAGGCTGAGAGGAGACCTCATTGCCCTGTGCAGCTCCTGAGAAAAGGCTGGAGCCAGGTGGGGCTTGGGCTCTGCTCCCTAGCAGCAAGTGAGAGGATGAGAGGAGATGGCCTCCAGCTGCACCAGGTGAGGTTTAGGTTGGACACTAGAAGAAACTTCCATTGAAAGGGTTCTCAAAACCTGGCACAGGCTGCCCAGGAAAGTGGCCAAATCCCCATCCCTGGAGGTATTTAAAGCCACAGAGATGTGGTGCTGAGGGCCATGGGTTAGTGCCACTTTAGTAGAGTTAGGCATGGTTGGACTCCATGGTCTGAAAGGCCTTTTCCAAGCCAGAGGATTGTATGGCTACAGTGATGAGCACAGAGCATTCCTGGGCCATCTTTCCTTTGCTGCCAGGTAAAAATAACACCAGCTGGAAGCAGCTGGAGTGCTTCAGTGTTGGGGTGCAGAGGGAGCTCAGCATCCTCTGTCATTACACCTTCTGTGCAATGCAGCCTCCAGAGCCCCTGTCCTGATGCCTCAGCTGGATTCTGTTCCCTTCAGCTACAGAAGGGGGTTGTGGTGAAACCAAGTGAAGCTCTCCCTGTCAGCTGCCAGCACGTTGCCACATCTCCAGCCATATGCAGGCCAGAGTCTGTTCCCCTGCTGGTGCTTCCCCTGTCCCTCCCAGCTGTGCCTGTAGCTGCTGTTCTCCAGGAGCAGGAGTGTAAACCTTGGCAGAACTCAGCTTCCATCTTCAGCTGTGCTCAGCTTTGTCCTGAGGGCAGCTTTCCTAAAGAGTTTTACAACAATTCCTACTTCCCCAAGCTACACAAGAATGAAGATTGTTAAATTTTCACTCAATTTACTGGAAGCTCTTCGAGCTGTTGTGAAACTCAAGAGCAGAGTTGGCTTTGCTGTGCTGCGGCGGAGGGAAGGTGGTGAATAAGGCAAGAGGAGGCTGCTCCACCCCTGGGTGTGCTGAGAGGGCCCCAGCAGTGCTGGCTGCTGCCTGCTCCTCTCTGCAGTGCTCGTCTGAAGTCTCTTTTATCTCAGACTCGTTTATTGCCTGACCAAAGGCTGCAGCTATTTTTTCTACCTTCCTCTCCTTACTCTTTTCGTCCTGTTCCGCCCTGCTTTTTGAAATCTCAATTTCCTTGCCTTGCTTCATCTCAGAACCCCTCAGACAAGCTGCAGAAGCGTGGAGGCAAGCACAACAAGCCTTGAGGGATGCACCCAGCTGGGACTGCTGCCAGAGGACCTCCTCCTCCTGCTGTGGATGGTCTCTCAGAGTCTGGAAAAAACTTTCCCTTCCCAGTCCAGGGAAGGTGATTCTGTGTTATTGTCTGAAGTACAGCAGATGGTCCTGCCCTGCACTCTGCTGTGAATGAGGCACCTGGAGCAATGGGACAGCAGGATGAAACTGTCTTAGCAAGGCAGCAGTGTGCAGCAGCTGTGTGCTGGGATGCAGGCACTTGGCTTCCCTAACAGAGCTTCAGTGCTCCTGAGGGGCTGCGTGGAGCAGGGAAGGAGCTCTCCTCTCTGGAGTGTGGACAGTCCCTACTCTGGTCCTGCTGGTCACACCATTGCTGCTGCAGGCCAGGAAGAGCTTCTGGGGAGGGCTCCTGGCTGTAGGGGCTGCTGTGTGCTTTACAACCAGGACTTGTTAACTCAGGCAGTGAGTGCAGCCTGCAGCTGCTGACAGCCTGGGGTCTGCAGGGGACCAGAGTCCTCCTTTGTCCTCAGTTCAAAAGGCACTTCACAAGGCAGCATTCCTTCTGGAAGAGCCCAGCTGGCCAGGTGTGTGAGGACTGAGTGGGGGTGAGAGGCAGAAGGAGGTTATCAGTCTTGGGTGTTCCCCTGGAGTGCCTCCTTATCAGCCCTTGGCTTCTGGCCACAGCAGCTGCTGGCCCAGGCCTTCCAGCTCTGCCCTGGCCCTGCTGCCAAAGGCCTCTTGCAGATAGTTCTTGTGGTTATCTAAAGCATCGTTTGGGTGGTGGGACAGGGCTCCAGCTTGTGCTGTCCTGCACTAAGAAAGCAGTGGCTCAAGCCACCAGCAGACAGTAGTAAGAGAAATATGACCCACGGTGGTTGGGAGCCAGAGCAGCAGTGCAGGACCTGGTGATTTATTGGTGGTGTTCTGAGAAGGAGCCTAAAACCCTCACAGGATTCTCTTTCTTTTTCCCCTCTCTGGTTCTAATATTGTCAGTGTGATCCAAATGCTAGGAATGACTTTTAACTTCTTCCACTTCACCTCTTGCTCCTTACCCAGGCCTTGTGCTTTCCTCCTGTGGAGCTCTGCAGTGTGAGCAGAGTTCTCATTTTCTTTCCCAGTTCATAAGGTCTCTCCCCCTCATTCCCATTATTTGGGAATGGAGAGGGGTTAGTAGCAGCTGTCCCTTGCTCAATGGCCAGCCCAGCCCTAGCCCTTGACACCTTTCCAGCCTCTTACCCTCAGTGTCCTGCCTCCAGTTTCCAGGTACCAGGCTGTAGGTGAAATCCTGCACAGCATGAGGTGTGCATGGGCACAGCCCTGGGAGCAGTACTGCTCTGGGGCTCTGCTCTGCTGTCAGCAGAGGGCTGGGGCTTGCTGGGGAGGTTGTGTCCTGCCCTTAGCTGGAGGCTCTGTCATGTTTGCAGCTGTCTGTAGCCTGCTGACCACAGCCTGTACTTAGTGCTACTATGTGCTAGCGTCTGACGTGCCCTGAATAGCAAGAGGGTGGGAGAAGCCCTCCTGGCAGCCTTGGTGTGCCTGGCAGCCCATGCTGGCAGCCCATGCTGCCTCAGGAGCCTGGCAAAGTGCAGCTTTTGTGGGAGGGTCACTGGGGCCCTGTTCCTGCTGGTGACATGAGGTGGATTTTTGTGTGGCTTTGCTAACTCCAGTGTCTCATGTCCCCTCCTGCTCCTCTTGGGCACTGTCTGTCAGCAGAGGCTGTTGGTAGTGTTCAGAAGGGCTCTGGGTTGGAGATCCCCAGGTCTGGCAGCTCTGGAGCATTAAGCTCAGTAACAACAGTCAGTTGGGACTGGGAGAGTGTTAACTGGGAGCAAAAGCATCAAAAGGTCTTTATTATGCTGGACACAGATCTGCACTGGCTCCAGGACCCTGCCTGGGCATGGGAGTCGCCAGCACAGCTCAGCTCCAGCAGAGCCAGAGTGCCCAGGCTGGCAGCCCTGCAGTCAGCCATCTTCTGCACAGCCTCACTGCAGCCTCTCCAGGAGATGGCATTTGCCAGGCTGTGCTGCAGTGAGACAGGAGCTCAGACAGGGCAGCTTTGGTCCTTGCTTGCAGTGCACAAGGTGAGACCGAGGGCTTGATCCTGCTGGGGAGGGGGAGGGCAGGTGCCAGGGCTGCTGCAGTGGCTTGAGACTGGCTCCTGGCAGCAGAGGTTTGGCCAAGCCAAATCTTAGGGAGTTAACATCTTGTCTGCTGTTTCTTATGAAGTCTGCCAGCCTGGTTAGTGCTGCCCACGTGTGCCAGCCTAAGGACAGGCATTTCCTGGGAGTCTGGAATGTTCACAGCTCCTCTGCTGCTGATGTCTGTAGCCCAGCTCCTGCCAATGCTGCAGCCCTCCTGGTCCTTGCTGCAGCCCTTCTGCCCTGCTTCTTTCTAGGAACTGTGTTCCTTGCAGCTCAGCTGCTCCTGTTTTGTTGCTGGGTAGGGATTGGTTAAATCCTCCACGGCAGGAAAGCACCTGGGAAGCTCTCAAACTCTGCTTGCCTGCTTTGTAGAGCACCAGAATTTCAGGGTGGGAGGAGAAAAGCAGCGCCCTGATGGGAACACAACAGGTCTGTGTTCAGACATCATAGTCACAGAGTGGGGCCACAAAGAGCAGCCACTTCCAGCCCTCTGCCATGGGCAGGACACCTCCTGCCAGACCAGCTTGCTCAGGGCCTCATCCAACCTGCCTTTGAGCACTTCCAGGCTTGAAGCCTCCAAGCTTCTCTGGACAACCTGTTCCAGTACCTCAGTGCCCTCCTGGAGGAGAATTGCCTGCTGAAGTCTCATCTCAATCCAGCTGCTTCCAGCTGGAAGCCATCACCCCTTGCCTTGCCACTGCATGCCTGTGGCACAAGTCCCTAGGTTGGTTTAAGGCCAGGATCACATATCAGGGGCTCCCAGATTTCTCCTGGTGCCCAACTCTTTTCCCCTTTTCCCATGGAACTCCTAGCTCTGCCTGTGGTGGCCTGGGCAGTGTTTCCTGGCTCCTGGGGGGGAGCTTGCTGAGGCTGCTGGGGGTGTGCTTGGCTCTTTTGTTTGCAACCACTTTGAAGGTTGCTTACTGCCAGGGCTGCGGTCCAGCCCTGTTCAGGAGCCCCTACTGCAGACTTCAAACTCTGCTTATTTTCCTAACCTTTCTCTTACTTCACCATTGTGTGAGAGCTACCTCAGGGCTGCCTCCTGACTGGCCAGAGGTTTGTGTTGTTCATTTCCCTGCTTTGAAGGGCCAGAATTGTCTCCCAGAGCCTGCAAAGCATAGCTCAGCTGTGTGGCATCTTAACCTGGGAATGCCCTCCCAAAGGCTCCAAGGCTTGTCTGAAAGCTGCCCCAAATTCCCAGCAGGCCAAGGTGCTCAGAAGCCATCTGAGACACGTAGGAATCTGCAGTGTGGGTCCTGAGGACCTTGTTCCTTGTCCCTCAGGATGTGCTGCATGCTTGAGGCCACCAAGGCCATTTTTGGCTGGGTGGATTTCGAAGCTCCAGCAGTGTCTCAGCCTGGGGCTGGAGCAGGTTCCTTTGTCTTGGGGGAGCTCATTGGTAGTAATATCCTGTTTAAAGCTGGTTTAAAAGAATGACCTTGGAGGAGAAGTTTCCTGCTCTCCCTTGATGGGATTTCCTCTTTATTAAACAGGAAATAGTCTGATTACATACAAGTGTGAGAATGACAGGCAGAGCTTCCCCTTCCCAGCCAGCCTGCTTCAGCCTTCTTCTAGTCAGCAAAAGCTCAGCTGCCAGAGCAGCTGAAGTTAATTTACTTTGCCTAGAGCTGCTGTTTACACCTAAAAGCTCCTCCTGGTGTGTTGCTGCAGTGTTGTCCTGGTCCCAGCAGTGCAGGAGGCTTTGCTGTGGGAGCCTTGGGACAGGCATTTCTTGGCAGATGCTTTTTTCTCACAAGTGGAAGGTAGCAGGAGTGCAGTGGTGTGCAGTGGCTCTGCTGCCTTGCCAAATGGGGTTCAGCAGCTTTTCTTTATAGATATAGAGTTGTTTGGTTTTGTTTTTTTTTTTTCCTTTGAGCTGGAAACTGTGAGTTGAAATCAGAACCAACTAAGGTGATGCTTCCTTACCTGGCAAGAAAACAGATATCAGTGTCCATGGCTTTGAGCTTTGTCCTCAGAGTCACTGCTGACCTGGCCTGGGGAATTTCCCTCCCAGCTCTTCTCTGTGTGTTGCTGGTAATGAGACAGGATGAAGGAAAAACTCCTGTGGTGTGGTAGGAAAAGGCACAAACTGGAACCCAGGAGATTCCCTCTGAACTTTGGCGTGATGATGCTGGAGGCCTGGAGCAGGCTGCCCAGAGAGGTTGTGGAGTCTACATCTCTGGAGAGCTTCCAACCCCCTTTGGGCATTGTGCCCCTGGGTGAGCTGCTGTGGGTGCCCTTGCTGGAGCAGAGGAGTTGGGACCTCTGGAGATCATTCAGTCCTTTTCAGCCCCCACCATGCTGGGATTCTGGAATCTGTGAAAGGAATTGAATCTTCCTCTTGAAGAAGGCCACACAGCACAGGCTGTTGCTGCAAAGCAACCCAGGAGACACAGCAGTCAGGGAGCCCCTGGGTGAGGGATCTGCAGCCCCAGGGCAGCCTTGCCCAGCTCCAGCTGTCCCTGGTAACTCAGTCGGCAGCCTGGGGGGTGCTGAGGGCTCTAAGGGGGCTGTTTGCTAAGTGATACCCCTGCAGGGCTGAGGTGTAGGTGCTGCCTGACACAGGAGCAGGAGGCTTGCAGCATCCCTGCTGCTGAGAGCAGTGCTGATGACACTTGAGAACTGCCAGCTTGGCTCCAGGCTCAGGAAGGGTTAGACCTGCAGTTGTGTGCTCTGCCCTCTCTCCAGTTTCTGCCTCAAGTTTTGCTGCTCCTGGTTTGAGAGCTGTGGTTTGAACCTCCTACAGCTGCCCTGTGTCTCCTCATGCAGGCCTGTTCCAGTCCCTTGGTCCCTCGCTGTGCTGAGCCAGCGTGGCCTGGGTGGCCCTGGAAAAGGAAAACTCACTTTGCAGGGTGGTCAGCTGCAGGGGAGGATGTTCAGAAGATAAAAAGGTTTGGGAGACCCTGGAAATCTTAACACTTGGATGTGTGTCAGAAGTTTTCATTTGGAATTCTCTGGGCAGGTGTCTGCTGGATAATGAGAGCAAATCTTTTCCTATCCCCCTGGTAAATCAGCATTTGCACAGCAGAGCCTGGGATTGCAGTGCCTTGGCAGGGGTCAGCTTCCAAATGTCTGACTGAAACTGCTGCAGCTGGCCTGGAACCTAACTGGACTGGGATGTTGGAAAGATTCTGGAGCAAGTAGCTGTGGCTCTGAGCCTTGTGCCAGTGAAATGATGAGGTGGAGACCTGACTCTAATGACCAAGCTTTGTTCAGAGAGCTGAGAACCAGGACTGGGTTTGTTTTTAGCTTCCATCTCTGCTCAGGGATGTATTGCAAGTAAAAGTAATAAGCACAGTGTCTCAGTATGCTTTGGGAAGGCTTTTAGCCAGCTGAGGTTGTTTGGCTTTTGGTTCGTTTCAGAACACAACCAAACCAAAGCAACCCTGCAGGGGTACAGAGCAGATTGACACTGGACTGAGACATTAAAACCTGTGGCAGTGAAGCCTGCCACAGAGCATGGTTGGGAAACACCTCCTGTGGCAGTGATCCCAAAAATCCTCTCCTTCAACACAGCCTTGCCTTGGGGGTTTGAAATGGCCTAGTGCAGCCTTTTGTCTGACTTCTGTCTCCTCAGCAACCTCACCTGACACAAAAGGTCCAGATCTGAGCACTGGGGCCTGCTGTGAGCAAGGCAGGCAGGGCAGCTGCAGACCTCTGGTACACAGCTGAGCAGCACTGCTGCAGCTGCCTGAGCTGCTTGAGGTGCTGCTAGAACTGCAGAGCAGCCAAAAGTGCCAATAACCATAGAATGGGTTGGGTTGGAAGGGACCTCAAAGATCCATCTCCAGCCCCCTGCCAGGGGACACCACAGGCTGCTCAAGGACCCACCCAGCCTGGCTTTGAACAGCTCCAGGCTTAGATCCTGCACAGCTTCTCTGGACAACCTGTTCCAGTGCCTCTCCACCTCGTTCCTAAGGTTAAATCAAGCTACTTCTGCTAAGGATGGAGGTGCTGAGCAGCCTCTGTGCCACCTTGTGCTGCTGCATGACCCAGGCTGCCAGGGCTGTGTGGGTACCACAGCGAACTCTTCCCTGAGAGTCCTGGGATGCTGTGCCACAGAGCAAGTCCTTGGCTTGGTGTCCAGAGGCAAGGCTGATTCTGCCACGGGCTGGGCTGGTGAGAAGCTGAAGTAATTTGGAGTGTTGGATGCAATTCCCTTGGGAAAAGTGGAGTCTTTTCAAAGGCTGCACTGGATCGTTCCTGCTTGGAGGTGTGGGAGATGCAGAGACAGCTTCTCAGCTGGGCTCTGCCAAGGAGCATTGTTGCTTGCCTCCAGTTCGTGCCTCAGCTGCTCTCTGCTCCCCACAGGTGCTGCTGGTGAGCAGTAGTCGCCACCCTGACCGATGGATTGTCCCTGGGGGTGGCATGGAGCCCGAGGAGGAGCCCAGCGTGGCTGCTGTGCGGGAAGTCTGTGAAGAGGTGAGTTGGACACCAGCAGGAGCTCTGGAGCCTCACTGCTGCTGCCTGGCTGAGGCTCCTGGAATTGACTCTTAGCACCTCTGGCTTTCCTTAAGGCCACGAGGGCTGTAGGGTCACTACTGCTACCCACACTGCCTGTGGGAGGAAAAGCCAAGTCCTAGAGAAAGAGAGCATGGCAGTGTCATGAAGGCTGTTGGGCAGAATGGCCTTGTCCTCACCTCCTACCTTCAAGTGGAAGGAGAGCAAAGGAAGCTGTGCTCACATCTGTCCCCCTGTGATACTCCTGTGTGAGGAGAAAGAACTTCAAAATCCAGCTGTGCTCTGTGGAGCTACCTCATACCTGGCTGGGGACCACAAAGGTCATCCAGTTCCACTCCCCTGCCTTGGGCAGGGACACCTCCCACTGGAGCAGGTTGCTCAAGGCCCCATTCAGCCTGCCTTTGAATTCTGTTCTCCAGAAGGAATCCCAAGAGCAGAGGCAGAGGCTCCCTTGTGTGTAAAGCTTCAGGATTTGCTGCTGGGGGTTACAGAGTGGAGAGATGCTTGGGCAGAGGAACGATTAAACAATGACATGTGGCTGACCAAGTAGCCTCACAGTTACATAAGGCAGGATTAAAAATGCTTTCAAGAGGCTTCCAGATGTTTGTGCTGCAGGACAGGAATCAAAGCTAAGTGATGGGACTTGGGAGGAAGCTTCCCCAGCAGCTGCTTTGTTGAGTTGCCTGGCACAGGGAGGGTTTTACCTGCTGCTGCCTAACAAAGTGATGAATATTTGGGCCTCTGGACTAATCTCATGTGGCAGTTTCTGAGCTATGTGCTTCTCTTTGGATGTTTTAATAATCCAGCAGCTTGTCAGAAGATGTGGAAGGTGATGGAGGCAAAGTGGAATTTTTTAAGCCCCTTCAGGTCCTGCTGGTACTGGGGGTTGCTGCTGGCAGGTTTTGTTTCCAGCCTGCGATGCAGCTCCTGCTCTTTTAGCAGCTGGGTGATCTTTCAGGCTCAGCCCAAGCCAAAGTGAGTTTAACCAGAACAATGGAAATATTTGTAGCTGCAGAGTGCTGCTTCACAGCCCTAATAATGAGATGGTTTGGTAGAGAAGCCAGGGGCTCACTCAGGAGAGAGATGGCTGCAGAGCTGTACCGACCCTGCCGCGGGCAGCGGGGAGCCTTGGGAGAGTCTCTCTCTTTCCATGACAGCTCAGGGGCTGAAAGGAAGCCTTGGCATGGACTCAGTCTGCAGCGAAGGAACTGGTTTGGGCTGGCTGAGATAATCCCCTCTGGCTCAGCTGGTGTTCCCTGCTCACGTGGAGCGATGCCCAGTGTAACTCAAACTGGCAGCCTGGCAGGCTTGAGTCGTTTCCAGCAAAGCACCTCTCTGCTCAGCAACAGCAAACACCCAGAGCTCCAAAAGCACAGCATTACCCCAGCAGCTCCCCTCCACCACCCTCCTAGAGGGGGGTGGGAGGGGGGAGTGGAACTCTCAGGGGCTTAGGACAAGGGCTGAAGGCTTAGCCGGCAGCAGCATGTGGAGGAGCAGCCTGGTGCAGAGCAGCACCCGAGAGCTGCTGCAGCAGTGCTGCTGCTGGCTGGCATGGCTGGAAAACATGAGTGAGCTATTAGGTGTGCAAGGATTTTCTCACTCCAAGAAGTACATTGAGGGGCTGGAGCAGGTCCAGAGGAGGGAAATGAAGCTGGTGTGAGGTGCTCCTTGGACAGTGGTGCTGGGGAGGGTTTGTTGTGTTACAGCTGCAGAGGCCTCTGCACCCAGTGTCCCAGCTTGAGCTGCTGCTTGGTTGGCAGAGGTGTTCCAGGAGGCTGCTGTGGAACTGTGTGTGAGCTGCTGGTCCTTGGGCAGCCTCTCATGTGCCTCTGGGCTGTGGCAGCTGTGCTGGGGCCTGAGTGGGTTCTGATATCTTGGTTGCTCTACTGGGCCAGGCACGTCTGTCCCTCACGTAGAGATGGGCTTAGCTGAGCAGGTGCAGTCTGCTGCTCGTGTTGGGAGAGGGAAGCTCCCATGTCCTTCCTGCTGAGCAACAAGAGGTCCTCCTGGTGCTGAAGGCAGTGTGAACTCTCTGCACTACCTTTGGGCTGCTCTCTCCAGCTTAACGAGAGCCACTTGGAGGAGCTGCAGAGGTTCAGGACCCTGCCAGTTGCTTGTGGCCTTTGAAGATGGCAGTGAGCTGGTTCTCCTCAATTCTCTCTTTTCCATGGCATGCATTCTCTCTGTGAATGTCCTTCCCTAGGCAAAGATCTTGAACCTCTCCATTCCCTGTTCTGGTTTCCCCATGTGTGTGTCTGAGCTGAGGCAGGCTGCTGCTGCAGGAGTTGGTCCCTGAAGAAATCTGACTTCTCCCTCTTTCTGATCTTCAGCACTTCAGGAGCCTGTTCTGAAGATGTGGATTGAGAGTGAAACCTGTGATGCCTCTGTCCCAGTTTGAGGTCAAGTCCTTGTCCTAGTTTGAGACAGTCCCTGTCTGTATGGATCTGCCCCAGCCAGAAGTATTGAAGCAGACAGGTACCCACCCTTGCCATGCTGCCTGTGCTGTGCAGCAGACTGGAAGTGATGAGTTGCTGGGCAGAGCAGCAGTGGATCAGCACCCTGGCTCTGAACCACAGCAGCCTTTTCAGCAGAAGCCTGCTGCCTCCTGCCAGCTGGGTGGGAAGTGATGGGATCAGTCCCACAGGACTGCAGACTCCAAGGGTCACCCTGCAGGAGCATGAGGAGCACAGCCCCAAAGCAGGGAATTATTTTGCTGCTACTGCTGCTTGGATTTTTTCTGTGCTGTTGCATTCCCTCCCCAGATGAATTTTGTGTTAGGAACAAGGATGTCTCTGGGGTGTGAGCAACTGCTGAGAACATGTTTTAGAAATAGATGCCTTAAATTAAACTTATTGCAGGGAGACTTTGAAGCAAGCCTCCACACTCAGCTGTTCAACCCAAAGGCATTTAGTTTTGCTCTGAGAGCATCTTTCACATCCTGACCTTTAAATGCTCACTGAATGTCAGGTTCTGCAACAGACAGCAGTGTGAGGCTGCCTTGCTTCCCGGGGATCAAACACCAGAGTGGTTGTGCTTGATCTGGGATCAAACAGGCAATTGATGCCAGTATCAAAACTAGCCCAGTGCCAGCCTTTTGATCTGCTTGCTGCACCTCTTCCCTCTCCTTCCCCCCTCCTGACCCTGCTTTCTAGGTGATCTGCCCTGCTCCTGTGCTGGTGATCCAGAACGTGAATGCTGCTGGTGCTCAGCAGCAAGCAGGGAGACCTCTCTGGGTTTAAATATTACAAGGAGCACGGATGAATGGCTGAGGGGTGGGGCTGAACTCCAGAGTTAGTCATGTTCACTGGTCAGGCATTGGCCCAGACACTGTTGGAATGGTCCCTGGAGGTGTTTCAGAGCCATGAGGTGTGGTGCTGAGGGCCGTGGTCTGGTGGTGACCTGACAGTGCTGGGTTGGACTCGTGGAGATCACAGGTTCTGTGGTACTTCATTTCTGGTTCCCAAATGTAACAGCATCTTCTGATTGTGATGCAGTGTAGAATTAGATTAACAGGTCAAAACCTCTCTGAGACATGGCAGAAGACAATTTGTGTGGCAGGTCTGTAGTTGGTGTCTTCAGAACTCCTCTAAGCAGGCAGTCTTGGGGTGTGATTTACTGCAAGTATTAGAGCAGACTGGAGTGGTTTTTCAGCACAGTGCTCTTGCCCAGCAGTGATCTGTAGTAGATGCAGGCTTTGAGCCTAATAGAGCAGAGTAAAATAGCTGAAATTCCAACCCACATTTCTCTAACTCAGATGGAAGGAAATAAAAGCTGTCCCCAGGAACAGATGGTGTTGCTGCAGGCTGCTTTTTGCATCTGACCCAAACGTATTTTCAGCTTTGAAACCTGAACCTGCTGTTCTTGGATGTCTTTAATTTTTCTTTATTAAAACAAGTTGTTCCATAAGCAAGAGAGCCAGGAAAGCTTCATTTCCTCTGGAGCTTTGCTCCTTGTCCTGGATCCCCAGCCTGGCCCCTGGTGTGCAGCAGCGGTTTGCAGGGCTGGGCTGGGGCTGCAGCCTGGCACCAGAGCTGGGTGCTGCAACCTGGCACCAGAGCTGGGGCTGCAGCCTGGCACCAGAGCTGGGGGCTGCAGCTTGCTGCCAGAGCTGAGGCTGCAGCCTGGTGCCAGAGCTGGGGCTGCATCCTGGCACCAGAGCTGGGGGCTGCAGCCTGGTGCCAGAGCTGGGGGCTGCAGCCTGGTGCCAGAGCTGGGGGCTGCAGCCTGGCACCAGAGCTGCGGCTGCAGCCTGGCACCAGAGCTGGGGGCTGCAGCCTGGCACCAGAGCTGGGGCTGCAGCCTGCCACCAGAGCTGCTCTGCCCCTGCTGAGCACTCCCTTGGGCACTGCACACTGGTTTGAATCTGCAGGGCAGCGAGGAAGAGCCTCAATTTGCAAGCTGTGTCTGTCCTCTCTTATACTTGAGTGTGCTGCTTGGTGGGAATGATGCTGAGGGGCCTGGAGCAGCCCTGTGAGGAGAAAAGAGCCCTGGGGCTGTTGAACTTGGAGGAGAGCAGCCCAGAGGGCATCTGCTCAGTGCTCAGCAAGAGCTAAAGGACCTGTGGGGGGGCAGGCGGCTGGGCGCTATGAAGAGGAAAGCCCTGGGGGCCCTCTCTGTTCTCTGGCTGCTGATCCAGGGAAAAATCCCAAACAGCCAAAGCCACCCTCGGGGGGCTGCTGAAGGAGTTCTGAATGAAATCCATCTGCAGTGCTTGCCTTCTACTTCCCTTCTGAGGGAGGTTAACCCACGCTGGCAGCAGCAGCCTCGCAGGCTGAACTCCCACACCACCCTGCACTGGTGTGGGCACACAGACCTGCACTGGTGTGGGCACACAGACCTGCACTGGTGTGGGCACAGCACACAGACCTGCACTGGTGTGGGCACAGCACACAGACCTGCACTGGTGTGGGCACAGCACACAGACCTGCACTGGTGTGGGCACACAGACCTGCACTGACCCTCACAGGACTGCTGCTGGGCTCCAGAAGGAGCCTGCAAGGCCTACCTATGGGCTGAGCAGAGTGACAGCAATGCTCATGGGACAATAAATTTTGTATCCAAAACCAACATCGAGGATCCAGTTGAAAAACTCCTTCCTAGAAACAGAGGCCAGGGAGCAGGGTAGAGAAGAGAGTCAGGATTTCTAGGAATGGTTGTAAGGGGAGCTACAACTATGACCTGAAATTGTGCCAGGGAGGGTCAGGTTGGATGTTAGGAGCAATTTTTGTGCTGTAAGAGTGGTCAGGGCCTGGCACAGGCTGTCCAAGGGGGTGGTGGAGTCCCCATTCCTGGAGGTGTTCCACTAACCTGTGGCCATGGCACCTGGGGACAGGGTTTAGTGGCCATGATGGTGTTGGACTGGATCTTGGGGGGGCTTCTCCAACCCAAACGATGCTGTGAAATCCTGGAGTCTTGGGGCCGTTGTCAGAAGCAGTGGTGAGGCTGCTCTGGCTCCATCCTTTGGTGTCTCTGTGCTCATTTGGCAGGCTGGGAGCTGAATCAACAGAATCTGTTGATTGCTGCAGATTGTTCCTCTCTGAGTGTCCCGCGGGCAGGGCAGCTCCCCTGGCTGCTCAGGACAGAGCTTTTGCCTCACCATTTAGTGCTGAATTGCCCTCACTGAGCTGCCAGCTCAGCTCTGCAGGTTGTTCCTGCAGCAGCAGAGGCAGTGTCCTCCTGCACTGCTGGGATGCATTCCAGCTGCCAGGCAGCAGCCCCATGCCCCTGCCAGTCATGGCTGTGCCAGCTCCTGTGTGGTGTGTCACAGCAGTTAAGTCAGAGAGCAGAATTTCCTCTTGTCTGGAGTTCCAGCCACTTAGAGTGATTAAAAAAAAACAAACAGGGAATTGAAATCACTGGGAAGGGAAGAAGCCCCTGGAGGGGTCTGGAGGCAGCAGCATGGGAGGGCATGCAGCATGCTGCAGCAGCAGGGAGCTGAGGGGAGAAGCAGCTCTGGAGAAGGTGTCTGAGGCACAGCAGTGAGCAGCTGCAGAAGTGACTGCAGCTGAGCCAAAGTGGCAGCTCTCCCACAGCGTCCCAGGAGAAGACAAAACTGCTGCTTGGGTCTGCTTTGGACCAGTGCTGAGCCTAAAGCCTCTTGGGGCACATCTGCCTTTTGGGTCACCTTGGGGGTAGGCACATTTCTGGTTCAGGGCCAGGTTCCAGCCTTGACAGGATTTGATGTTTCTGCTCCCTTGCCTTAGGTCTGTGTGGTGCTGCTGTGTGGCTGGGATGGTGTCAGGGAGTGACTCACACAGACTCTCAAGTTTTTTTTCCTCCAGCTATCATTTTAAAGGGGTAGAACTGCCAAAGCCCAAAGGGCTTCTGTCTGTGCTCAGGCTGCAATAACCTGCAAAGGAGATGCTGGCTGTGCAGGCTGCATTGGTATGCAGCTGCTAAAGCATCCAATAATGTTCTGTCCTCCAGCTGGAACAAAAAATTGCCTGGATATAGAAAAAAGAAGAAATTCCTGGGACCTCAAGCATGGGTAGAGCTCAGGATCCCTTCCTGCTTTTTTTTCTTGGCACCAAGTTTTCAGCTGCACAGAGTTTTACAGCAGCTCCTGCCCTGTCCTTAAAGCTTTCTCTCTTTGAACCTTTTGCAGGCTGGAGTGAAAGGGACGTTAGGAAGATTAGTGGGAATTTTTGAGGTAAGTTCAGCCACTGAGGCTGTGGAACCTTCACAGCTTCTCTGGGCTACCTGTTCCAGTGTCTCATCACCCTCCTTCATGAGAATTGCTTCCTAAGGGCTAATCTAAATGGAACTGCTTCCAGTTGGAAGCCATCAGCCCTTGGCTTGGTGCTGCCTTCCTTTGTCAGAAATCCCTCCCCAGCTCACCTGCAGCCCACTTTGGACACTGGAAGGCTGCTGGAAGGTCTCCCTGGAGCCTTCTTTCCTGCCCTCAGAACACAACCCCTGTGCCTAGGCAAACCCCAGCTGGAGTGCTTGAGGAGCTGCACACAAGGTTCCACAGCATTGTGGAGAGGCAGCTCCAGCCCCAGGTGCCCACCTGCCTGCTCCTTGGTGGCTTTGTTGTTCCCCTGTTCCCTTTGCCTTCCAGAACCGGGACAGGAAGCACAGGACCTATGTTTACGTTCTCATCGTCACAGAGGTGTTGGAGGACTGGGAGGACTCTGTCAACATTGGTAAGCTCTGTGCTGCCTGCCACTGGCTGGGTGGGTGCAGCACATGTCAGCTTGGCACCCCTCTGGGAGCTGGCATCCTTGTGACAGTGGTCAAGGGGAGCAACAGTGTCTGCAGTGGGGTTTGTTAAAGTGGGAGCTGTGGGGCTGGCTTGGTGGGTAGTGGATGGTCTGCCCCTGTCATGTGGGGAGGTGTTGGAGTGGGTGCCCTTGGCACCAGAGAGTCCTGAGAGGGAGTGTCCCAGTGTCTGAGAAGTGGCAGTGAGATGGCTCCTGCAGCGGCAATGCAGGTGGCAGTGCTGGAAACCTCAGCAGCAGCAGTGCTGGAGGTGGGATGGGCAGCATGGAGATGTCACAGCTGCTGCTGTTTTTGCTTTCCCCCACAGGAAGGAAAAGGGAATGGTTTAAGATCGAAGATGCCATCAGAGTTCTGCAGTATCACAAACCAGTGCAGGCCTCCTACTTCGAGACCTTGAGGCAAGGCTGCCTGGCAAACAACGGCACCCCCGTGGTGAGCAGCTCCTACTCAGGGAGCTCGGTGGCTGACATCAGATGACTGAAGGTGCCCCTGGGAGAGAAACTCTGCACACCAGACTGACACAGATTGTCCCCTCCCCTCCCTTTCACACGCCTGCTCTCCAGCAAGGCAGCAGCCTGTGGCAGTGAGTGGTGAGAGTGCTGCCCCTCGGTGCAAGGTGGGGTCCTGGGCTTTGGGGGTTTGGCTTTTTTTTTTTTTTTCCCTTTTTCTTTTTTTTCTTTTTTTTTTTTTTTTTGGACATGTTTTGTAAAATAAATTGTGTGCATGAAGTGTCCCTGTCCCCCTCACACTGCTTCAAAGGCTGGCAAGCCAAGCTGCCAGTTCCACCTCTGCCTTGTGTTCTGAAGTGTTCCCCTTTGTGTCATCCCAGCCAGGGCCACTTTTTGGTTCTTTGAGGTTGTTTTTTTTTGTTGTTGTTGCTGTTGTTGTTGGGTTTTTTTTTTCTTTCTTTTTTATTAAAATACTTCCAATGTGAGATCAGCTCCTCAAGTCTTAGTCTGTACTGTAAGGTGCTGCTCAGACCCATGTGAGGGTTGCTTTCAGCACAGCTGTATAAAGTTGTTTTTTTTTTTTAGGTGGAGACTCTAACATTTTAATTCTGCAGGAGTTTTGGGTTTTGGTTTTTTTTTGTTTTGTTTTGTTTTGGTTTTTTTTGGGTTTTTAACCCTGCTCTGCTTTTGATCAGAAGAGTTCTGAGCTAATCTGTTTGCCTTCTGTTGTGTTTGATACAACCACACACCTGGGACGGTGCGAGTGGCTGGGCCAGTTTGCTCCCTCTGGAGTATCTCCCCACCTAGGGCAGTGACACTTGGAGGTCGAGGGCAGAGTTCTGGTGACATCCCTGCTGCTCCCTCACTGCTGCTGCAGCCTCACCAACGTTCCTGCATTTGCACCACAAGGAAGGACACCGGAGCTGGACTGTGTAACACGGCCAGAAACAAAAGGAAATGGGACAGAGGAACTGACTTTGTCGGTGGTAGGGGTCAGAGAGTCAGAGCCTGGCAAACTGGAGTGCCCACCCCGCGGCAGCTGCGCTGTGCTGCTGTCCCCTCTTGCCCACTTGCCTTACGCTACCCAGCCGCAGCCTCGGAGCCTCCTGGGGGCAGCTGCGCCAGCCCTGGGCTGCATCTGCCCTGGGGCATCCCTGAACAGGAACCCTGGGGGAAAAACCTTCAGGTGCTCGACCTCTTGTCCTGTGGTTCCGCAGCACTTAAGAGCTGCTGCAGGGAGCTGCTGCTCCAGAGGCTTCCTCTCTGCCCGCAGGGAAGGGGCTGCTGGCTGCTGAGGTGCAGGAGGGCTGGGTGGAGGAGTTCAGCCTTCCCAGGCTGGGTGCCCTGGCACGTTGGCACGCTCCACCTGATGCTGATTTCTTTTCATTGTTGTTTTTATTGATGTAAGTCTCATGCTGTCTTGATTTGCCAACAGTGTTGTCTNGGATCGGGACAGGTACAAGTTCTGGGAGGGGCATTAATGAATCCCTGGCTTGGGACAAGAAGCAGTTGCTGAATTCAGTAACTTCTCCTTTGTCAGAGCATAGCCAAGATGTGAAATTCAATCTGCAGTACGTTTTTCTTTTTTTCTCTCTTTTTGTTTTTGTTTTCTCCTCCTTTATTTAACACAAACTCCCCCAGTAAACACTGTCAGAGTTTTCTCTCTTCCCGAGCAGCGCCTACAGGATGAAAATCTGATAGAAATACCCATGGAGCCTGGCACTGGGGGCAGTGGTATCCTGCTGCTTTGGCAAGAAGCTGTTCATTTTAAGACCCTGTTCTGTTCCTTCACTTGTTCTCCTTGCTTTCATCAGCCTGGAGTGGCAAGGCCAAAAGCAGTGCCAGTGATCGCTGACGTGAAAAAACCAGGCTTGAGGAAAAGGCTGAGAGGCATTATTGAAACTGAGCAGCTGGAATTGAGCCTAAATTGCAGCAGTTCAGCTCATTTCGACTTAGAGACGAATGTACAAAACCTCCTTGCTCCGTACTGATCGACCTGAACCAAACTCTCACAAAAAGGGCTTGAATTTCGTGTCTGGAAGGGTGCAAGAAATTCAGAGTCTGCTGTTACCGAGCCTCCAGCGGCCCCCGACACAGCCATCGACTGCCTTGATCGAGTTTTGTCCTTACTGTACAGATTAGTGTGTTGGAAATGCTTTGCAGCGTGGAGCTGCTGCTCCTGCCAGAGTGGCTGCAGCTTTGGTAGCAGCAGCTTGCACACCTTGGGTGTTAAACTAAAAGGAGAAGTTCTTACAGGGCTGTTGAACTGACACCGTAGGTAGAGTGTTGTTAATGATCTGCTAATGGCTTCTTTGTTTGGGTCAGAAAAATAAATTGTGCCAAGAAAGTGTTTCACTGTGGCATGAGTTGATGCTGTTAACACAGTAACCTGGAGGGGCTGATCTGATGCCTTCTGGATTGGAAAGAGCTCCTGGGGTAGGAGCAGCCCTGGTTCAGCAGCTATGGATCTCCATAGCCCTGTGCCACCTGACGCTCATCCCGTGCCCCCAGAAGCTCATCCCGTGCCACCTGAAGCTCATCCTGTGCCACCTGAAGCTCTCCCTGCACCATCTCACTCCCCTTATTCCTCTGAGGTTTGTGTGCAGTCCCTGGCATAGCTGCCTGCCAGATGGAATAGCACAGAAATCCAGGTTGGAAGAGACCTCAAGGATCAGCTCTTGCCACCTTTCACGGACAGGTGCCCACCTGTCCTGTCTCTTTCTGTCTTTCAAATCCATCCTTGGGGATTTGTTGCCCTTTAATTCCATCCTGAGGATCTGGTCCCTCCTCAGGTTGGTTTGGTTCCAGCTTAGGGTGAGTGTCCTCTGAGGGCTGTGCTGGTGGGGCCAGAGCAGAGCCTTTCCCTCGGGGGTGGACTTCAGAGCCCCTGCACCCCTGGGTGGCTGTGCCCTGCTGGCCTTCTGCATCTCCTCTGATTGTGGCCCTCAGTCTGGCAGCTGTGAAGGGAGGTAAGAGCTTGGGGCTGGGAGTGGGCTTCCAGCATGGCAGCAGCTGCTGTGGAGGGGGTGTGCCCTGCCCGGGCTTTGGGTGAGCAACAGGGCAGGGAGCTGCAGCCTGCTCTGGAACGTCCCTGACGGCAGACTGTGAACTGAGAGGTGAAAAGGGATCGGAATCTGCTGGGGTTGCTTTTTCCCTTGTGCAGACACAAAGGATCCAGTGGCTGAAAATGTGGGTAGGGAATGCCAGGAATCCCCACTTCCCTTCCCAGATCTAGTCTGGGCTGGAGGCCTCTGCCCCAGCTTCTCCATGCAGAAAAAGCTGCACAGATGGAGTTTGCCTCTCCCTTGCTCCTCGAGAGGGCTCTCTGGGTGTTTCCCAGAGCAGTCTGCACCTGGGCAAAGCCTCCAGTGAAAGCAAAGGCTGGGGCCAGCCTTTTCTCGTGTGCTCAGGGACAGGACAAGAGGCAGTGGTCACAAACCTGACCATAAGTTCTGTCTAAACATGAGGAACTTCTTTAAGGGTGCTGGAACCCTGCAGCAGGCTGCCCAGAGAGGTGGTGGAGTCTCTGGAGTCATTCAAAACCCACCTGGGGTCTGTCCTGTGCAGGCTGCTCAGAGTGACCCTGCTCTGGCTGGGGGTTGGACTTGGTGATGTCCAGAGGTCCTTTCTGACCCCTACCATTCTGTGATCGGGGAGCTTGGGAGGACAGGTCTGGATATTTAACCTGCCCAGAGTGGAGGCTGCAGGACAGGATCCAGCTCCATCAGTTTCTTTTGCCAGACCTCGCCCGGAAGTGAAGCCGCTGCAGGGGCTCCGCGGTGGGAAAAGCTTTCGCCTTAGATCCTGGAGAGCTTTGTCAGTCCAGGGCCTGCCCCGGTCCTGCTCGCAGGTGCCTCGGGGTTGCCTCCCGGCTCCGCTGCAGGGACAGCAGCATCTAGCGGCTGCAGCGCGGGGGATGCCGCTGGCCTCACTCCGCTCCTGCCTGCGGTGGACACCATCCCGCAGGGACGGCTGCACGCAGAGGCATGAGATCCTCGCTCGTCGTCATGCTGGGAGGGTGTCCTGCCGGAGATTCCCGGCCACGCCGGAAGGTGCTGCGCGGGCGGGGGCTGCGTGGATTGGCGCTGCTTGGGTGGGGGCTGTGTGGATTGTGCGGCGCGGGTGGGGGCTGCCTGGATTGGTGTTGCACGGGTGGGGGCTGCGTGGATCGGGCTGCACGGGTGGGGGCTGCGTAGATTGGTGCTGCACGGGGGGGGGCTGCGTGGATCGTGCTGCATGGGTGGGGGCTGCATGAATCGGTGCTGTGCTGCTCCAGCTCTGAACATGGAGAGTGTGGGTGGGGGCGCAAGAAGCTCCTGGCTGGTGAGGCAGCAAACCTCTACTTGGTGCTAGCTGCTGGAAGGGTTTTCTTTTTTCTTTTGCCGTTTGGTTTTCTGATTAGTTTTAGTTTCTTGGGAGGGGGATTGAGGGCGTTGAGGTCGTTTAGGTTTGTTTTTTTTTGGTGGGTCAGGGAGAGTTTTGAAGTCCTGCTTGAGAAACTGGCTCTAGAATTGCCTCAGAAGCTATCCTGGGAGGCGAGCAGGCTGCACTTGCTGTATGTGCTCCTTCCTGTGTGCAGGTCCAGAGTGGTCACTTTGTGTTTCCTGCTCATCCTTTCCCTCGGGATCAGCTCTCCCTGTGCTCCCAGGGCCCTACTCCAGCAGTGGAATGAGTGCTAGGATGGAGGTGATGGTTCTCTGTGGGGATGGGTAGGGGAACACTGGGACTCTGTGGCTAGTTTGGGAAGAAGTTTGCATGGGCAGGGGGAGTGGCCGTGGACACTGGGTTCAATGTAACTGGTGGGGATGATTTGACACGAAGCACCAGGTGCAAGGTGCCCTTTTCTGGGCTGGAGGATCCCCCCCCCAGCATGAGAATGAGCGACCCTGACACCTTCCCACCCTCTGCAAGGTGCTCTAGCATCCCCCACACCATGACTGATCAAGAGCATCTCTGCTCCTGCATCCCAAGTCCTCTGTGACTGTGCTGGTGTGGGCAGGGAGGGGTGAGGGCAGGGGGTGCAGGCAGCAGGAGGACCCCAGCTGTACCTTGACTGACCTCTCACTGGGCAGATTCATTCTGGGGGCTGTAGAGCAGGAGCTGCTTTGCCATGCTGCTGCCATCCTGCTGGCACAGGTGCTCCTAGTGCTCTTTGGTGGCACCAGGCCCCATCCCACCACCAGCCTGGGCACCCAGGACCATGCCCCACACNCATGCCGCACAATCTCCACCATTCTCAAGCTCTTCCACCTCACTCAGTCATTAAATTTTAGTTAGGGGGGGGGGGCAAAGTGGGGCTCCTTGCTCCCCAGTGTCCCCCACTCCAGCCTGACCCAGTTAGCAGGACCATCTGGCCCCGCGTGGGCAAAGCGGATTAGCCCCGCGGGCAGGGATCAAGGCAGGGACACTGCCACCGCCCAGGGCCCTGCTGTGGGTGGCACCCAGCCAGCCTGGCCTTCAGCACTGCCAGGGAGTGATCAGCTGCAACATGAGCCCGTGGCTGGGTAGGGGACCCACAGCAGCTGCCACCACGGGTGATGCTGCCCAACCAGCCCATGTGTGCTTGCACCTGGCCAGCCTCTGACCCACACACATCTCTGTGCCTACATCTCCACCCCTCTGTCCATCCACCCAACAAAGGGTGCAGGGCCACACCGACACCCCCCCCTACCCACCCACCCAGTGTGCCCCCACATTTATCACAGACTGGTTTGGGTTGGCAAAGCCCTCTGAGATCACCCAGTCCAGCTGTGGCCACCAAACCCTGTCCCCAGGTGCCATGGCCACACCTTTCTGGAACATCTCCAGGGATGGGGACTCCACCACCTCCCTGGGCAGCCTGTGCCAATGCATCCATCCCTCTGTCCATCCATCACCTGTCTGTTGATCTGTCCATGTCTGTCCACCACCCCTACATCTGCTCATCCTTCCTTCCTTCTGTCTGCTCACTCACCTCCTCCCCAGCTGCTCATCCCCTGCCCGGATGTGTCCCCCTTGCCCCTCCATCTCACCATCTCTCCCTCCAACCTTTTGCTCCCTCAACCCCTACCTGTGCCCCTCCTCCA
>VWYK01029039.1:1981-12252 GCA_013399775.1 Semnornis frantzii | reverse complement strand
TTTTAGGTCTTTTTGTTTCTTAGTGTTTTTTTAGAAGGCAATCTGGAAAGGGTAGGCAGGTGCTGGAAGGACTCATGGAAAGGTTATATTTTTGGGGAGACCAGAAAGAGGGATTTTTTTTTTTATTAAAGAACATCTTTTTTTCCAAGACTACCTTTTCTCTTTATTTCAGTCTAAAATGTGGCGCTGGTATGGAAAATCATGCTGAAATGTTGTACCTGCTATACCTGAGAATTTTCTCTTTGATTTGGTGTTTGTACATGACAGAACCTCTGTGCACATAAATGTAAGTAAAATAGATTTTATTCTGTGTTAACATTTCAGAGCAATACAGTCATATCCCATGCTTTTCTGTTCTGAAATCCATTCAGCTACAGAGAATTTCACCAATCCATGAATTGCTGCAATGAAATAATGTTTGAGCCAACTCCTTGCCCAATCTCACTTATATGCTTACAAAGAAGGTGCTTCAGTGATATCGGGGAGTCATAAAAGCTTGTCTTGGAAAGTCTAAGCACAAAGGACTTCCTGTGATCATACACTTACAATAGGTTGGTATGCCACATCTCTATCAGTTTGCACTGCTGATGAAAGGCACTTCTAAAGGCAGAAAATTTTATGTTCAAATGGTTTAGAAATAAAAAATACAAGTTTACCACTTTGATTGCTCATCCTTTGCACTACACCTCTCTCACGTAAACCCATTTATGTTGTTTTAACTGAGAAGCTTTCCCAGTAGAAGCTATATTGGTTCATTTATGTGACAAGAGGATCAAACTGTGACATCTTCACTCACAGCTAAGAAAGAGTCAGCTTGAATACTCAACATCATGTAACTCAGGCATTGTTTCACTGCTCTTTTGCTTGAGTGGAAAACAATAGAGCACATTGGATCTGTCTTGCTTTTCATGCAGTGCAAATTTCTTTCAATGCAAACCTGCGAAGTGAAATTCTATAGGTTTTCTCTAGATCTATCAATTATCATCCATGAAACTATGAAAGACAAGATTTTCCTCAGTCTTTCACTGAAGAAGTTCACCTTATACTGTAAGGAGAGCTGTGTAGCCAGTCCAGGATGCAGTCCATCTCTGCCATCCCTGTTACAATGGGAAGCAAATTAAATGCTGTTCAGGCTGATGTGCTGTTGACATTCTGTCCCAGTTCTGTGCTGAAATACAAATTTAAATCAGGAAAAGTTCAAACAAGGATGATAAACTGGATAAATAGCAACAGCGAGTGATAATTTCTGCTGAAGTCAGTGTAACATCAAGCAAGAGAAACAAAGTTTGGCAGTATCTAATACACAATACTTACAGGGAAAAAACTCAAACAGATCAAGATAGGCCTTTTTTCTTTTTCTCTTTATCTCAAATTTCATTATCTCCTTTATCAAGCAGCAACACAGAGAAAGCAGAAAACACTGAACAAGTGTAAAACTTTGTTTTGAACAAAATTAGTTCCTCTGATTCGCATCATTTGTCAGACAGCATCTTTGGACAAGCATTCTTCTTTATAAGTGAGGGTGCAAGAACATGGAGGAAGATTGAAAACATGAAATGTCTTTCTACTTATACATTACACATTTCTTCATGGCACATGTCCTCATGCAGCGATGGGAACTGTCATAGCTGGTGCTGTGCTTGCGCTCAGAATCCAGCAGTAATAACCCTGACAACATGACCATTAAAAAAGGACCCCAGAAGGTTATGCACCCCTGCTCAAAATCACAGGTAGCTGATCTGTTGCTGTGACAGGTTATATTCTAAGCCTTTTGACCATTTTTAAGAACTTTGTATAGCCTTTTAGCAAACAGAATCCAGGAAGAAGACAGGGGCCACACCTGTTTATACCCCTATCAAAGGTGATGAACTTATCTATGCTTCAAAGACTATATATCTTCCTCTTATCAAGAGGCATAGAAGAAAGAAACTGCAGAAGCTCATATCTAAACTTCCTCTGTATTCCCTCCCAGGGAGAGCATGGCTTGGTCTCCCAAAATACCACTCCTCCCCAGGAAGATGGGGAAGTCTATTAGACCCTCCATATCCTGTCTGGAGTAGTCCATGCCAAGAACAGGGTCCCAGAGCAGATGGGAAGGGTACTTGGTGCTGCCAACCCAACCACTCCTCCAGTTGGCATGCTGAGAGAGGCTGAGGGAAGGATGTAAGGAGGAGATAAATGTAGCATACAACCTCCCTTTGTCTGTAGCTCAGAGTCTTCCTGAGTCACAGAAAAGTGCTTGATATTTCTTCATGAATCAAAGGTTACCGCATGAGATTTCTTTTAAAAATCACCTTTTGAACCCACTTTGAGCACCAGCATCCATAGCACTCCTTGCAAAGATTTTTACACCTTAACAATGCATATTGTTGGAAAAGAGGCATCTGATTTGTTTAGTTTATAGTTAGTTGTTTAGTTTAGAACCAGTATAACTATCTTTCCCTTTACTACCTCTCTTCCAGGCTGAAGGATGCCAGACCACCTAGTTCATTCTTAGGTGCAAGTTATTTCACACTTTCACCACTGTTGTCTTTCTAGACTTGCTGCATTCCTTTGAGACTGGACAACCAGATCCACATGCAGTTTTTGAACAACTAGATACATTCTGAATGTTTATAACATCAGTATAATATTTTCTGGTTTGCTCTTTATTATCTTCTATTAATTAAAAACATTCTTGAAACCAACCGATAAATACATAAAAAGGCCATCCATGAGTTACGTGGGAAAAAATTAGATAGATCATCAGTTTGCCTTGACGAGATGTTTGTGTGACAATCCACCAGATCAAGTTTCTGCTTTACATCAAGTGTCATCTGGCTTTGGCAAAAAAATGAAACAAAACAGAAACAAAACAAAACCCCAGACAACCAACCTCAGCCAAGTAACTGAAACTAGTATCTTTTAATCTTGTTTCCTATGTGATTTTTCTAATACTGAAATAACATTTGCTTCAAGAGCTTCAAATTTGTTATGAATAGTTCCTGCTTGAGCAATTGTACTGACCTGTTAAGTCAAAGAAAACGAATATTCGTATGATACTTGGGTAGCGTCTGCCTCTCTCTCCTTCTATCGATGGCATTGTCCTCTGAAATGAGCCTATTCAACCTTGCTGTGTTGAGCAGTAAGGCTTTGTGTAAGAAGGTACACACTTCTAAATGTCTCAGGAAAGTCTGTATATATAGTATATTGTGATGGTTTGGGAGTTACCTGCCCCCCCATACTTTGTAAAATCACCCAGACTAGACTCAGCTGGCTGGAAGTTAAGGAATGAAGCTGTACTTACAGCTCAGCACATTATGCAAGCAGATATATACACAACACACAGGAATATTTACAGAAATATACAAGGTAAAGGTAAGACAGAAACACAACACCCCTCACGNACTCGTCAGAGAGAAGGCAAGAAGCTAGACAGCCCAAGAGTGTCTGTGCCCGAGTGTCTTATTTGTGTTTTGCATTCTTAGTCTTATCCATCTCAACAAGCCTATGAGTGAAGTAGACATCACCGTTGTTTTCTTTTCACAGCCTATAATATAATTTTCTCTATTTTCTCCATTAAAATATTCCAATTAGCCTCAAACCAGCACACATATATAAATGTATATATATATTACATGCATTGTAAAATGATTTTTTTTGAGAGCCCTCTCATTCATCTTCACTCAAGTAAAAGACTGATAAATATTCAGTGTTCTCAAACATAAAGAAGTGGTAAACAAGGGAAAGAGCAGAGTCAGTGTCAGGTTAATTCATTCAATCTTCATAGCCATGAAAGGATCCTTACAGGTGAGGGACAAACAGTTCTTTTGTTACAGAGCTCGTTTGTTTTACTTCATCAGTAAGATGCCAAATTCAGCTTTGTACAGCCAGATTGGAACAGAAGATACACGGAATGATTTGAAATGCTGTATTTCGTAGATAAATTCAGTTTAATATCACATAATTAGTGTTCTGAGCTCTGGTTCTGAGCAAGGCAAAGACAATACTCATGACACCAGGTCAGTCTGAGGCTTCAGGCAGATAACAAACCCACTTTTCTGAACAGACCTTAGGAGAAATCATAAATGGTTATTTCAAGCAATCAAGAGGACATTTTCCATAATGATTACCAACCTTGCCTCTGCTTAAAAGAAGAATCAGGAAAATGACAAAACTTTCGAATTTGCAGATATGTATTGTCAAGAGAGGGCACATTTTGTTGACAAGTTTGAGACACCTGAGAACCATTTGTTTCTTCACCACCACTCTGATTTTTCCCTCCTTTCCATTTTCTAACTTTTAACTATGTTTTGTATTTGTGTTGCTACATCTTTGATATAGCTGATGGTTTTCCCTTATTTCTTTTCATCTAAATTTATGTGCTGAACTAGAGCAGCAGTACTACTCTTGCAGTAAGAGAGAAAGGAAGAAGTGTGAGAAAGGGGGAGCTCTCATAAGACCAGGGAGAAGAGTTGAAGTAAACAGATATCTTTGGGTGGAATGAACCATCCTTTGAAGGTGATCAGCTTTCTCCAGGGGCTCTGGATTTCTAATCGAAGCACCTCATTTAAATGGCATAAATCTGGGTATAGGTGCTTGCATATTACTCTGTGCATGACAGCCTTTGTCTTGGTAGAAGGCTTCCCATACAAATATGTCCAGTTTTTATTGATCTGAGTAGTAGTCATGACCATTAGGATGATATGCGGGTTCAAAACTACCCTGAGGTAAAAGGAACAAGAAAGTATGGCCAAGTGATCACAGCAGAAAGACAGGTACATAGACAAGGAACTAATTCATTGATCTTTCTTCCCATCACCAGGGAAAAAAAAAAAAAATACTAAAGCCCTGGTGTGAGATCAAACAAATAAGTAATATTAAAAAGACCTACACACAGTGAAAGTCTAGACATCAAAGGGACTGGTTCTCTATCCACCTCACCTTCTGCAGTGACCTATGCTCAGGCAGGATGAGTGAAGAGTGTGTGGAAATGCAACTGCTCTCATGAGGTGTCTCTGCACCTGGCTGCATTCTACTTCACAAGGTAAAGAGCTGCAATAAAATCCAGCTCTGTTTTTTGACATGAAAGCTGTTCCTTGCCTTTCCTNGCTCCCTCCCTGGAGGGGTTCAAGGCCAGGTTGGATGAGGCCTCGAGTGACCTGTACTAGTGGGAGGTGTCCCTGCCCATGGCAGGGGGTTGGAACTAGATGATCCTTGAGGTCCCTTCCAACCTTATGATTCTATGACTCTGTCTTGAAGGACCTGCACTAACTCAATTTTTGGTACCCTAGGATCAGATAATCAAGAGCAGCATAAACCTAGCATCCTGGAATCTCACTGGTTAGATTTAAAAAATTGTGTATTGTTGGGTGAGAAGGTCATAGAAGACATTCCTTCTTAGAGTCACAGCAGAGATGAAGCAATTTCAAATGTGTAAAAGATTAGAGATTAGAATTGTGAGATACGTTTCTTCATACACTCAACAAAAGTTTCCATTTGATCTGCACAGTGACACTGTCTTAAAAGTAGTTGAGTGTTTCACAGCATCACAGAATGTTAAGGGTTGGAAGGGACCTCAAAAGACCATCTAGTTCAACCTCCCTGCCAGAGCAGGATCACCTAGAGGAGATCACATGGGAATGCATCCAGGCAGATTTTTAATATCTTCAGAGAAGGAGACCCCACAACCCCCCTGGGCAGCCTATTTGAATTGATACACATGTATGGTTCTAGGAGAGAAAAAAAAAAATGAATATGTTTCAAGCATAGCCCGAAGGAATATCAATATTACCGAATCAGTGTAGCTGAAGAGAGCAACAAAAACCTCTGTAACTACAAAGCCAAATCTCAGACACTGATTAGGTGACCCAGAGGATATATGTGCCCTGACATCTAGTGGAGCTATGAGTATTTGAGGCAAGTCCATCATGCAACCTGAAGGGAAATCTGGGTGCTCAAGTCACACAATGGAGAGACAGTAGGATGCTGCTCTACATATCCCTGCTGGCAGCTCAGTGAGGACATATTAGTTCGGGTCCTTGACACAGATTTTGCTTTAGGATTCTGTAAACAATGACAATTTGTCACGGAATTAGTGATTTAGATTACTTAAAGAGTCACCATCAAAGGTATTAGCAAAAGTGATTTTAATAATAATTTCTGAAAGTATGACTTAACAAAGTTCGATTGCAGGGTTTGCTCTGTTACTTACCACATGGAAGAAACATGAAAGGAAAATCAAGTTAGAATCAATTTTGCCTTTACATGGAAACCAAAGATGAAAAAGGGTAAAGGATATCCTCTCTTGAGGCCTCATGGTTCAGAGCACACCTTGGTTTCTGAACTGCTGGTGGAACTCTGATGTGCCTAATCTTAGCCTCAGATTTGGTACACAGTTAATATTTCATGTAATTAATGCAAAGAGTGAGGAAAACCTCCCCTAGTCATGAGGATCAGAATGGATCCCTTTGCTTTCTGAACTTCTCAGAAAGGAGACCAAATGTAGCTGCAACCAGACTTAGACCCAGACTTGGGAGATAACTGCCATGCAACCACACTGCCTAGCAGGGAGAATTCAAAGAATGGATAGGAGCTCTATAGGAAGGACAGGAAAGGAGATGATGTCACAATCTGTGTCAGTGACAAGTTGGAGTCCATGGAGCTCCACCTGGAAGAGGTTTGACGAGATGACAAGGATCCTGTGAGTCAGAACTAAAGATAGGAAAGGGACAAGAGTGACATCATAGTGGGGGTCTGCTACAGGCCACTTGACCAAGAAAAGAGAGAAGATAAGGCCCTTCAGAGACAAATATGAGTGGCCTTGTATTCATATGCCCTGGTCCTCAAAGGAGGGCTTAAACCACTCTGATATATGTTGGAGGGACAACATAGTAGTACACAAGCAATCCAGAGGGTTCCTGAAATGTGAAAATTACAATTTCCTCCTCCAAGTGGCTGAGAAGCCAACAGGGAAAGGTGCTCTCATCAAAAAGGAGGAGGTAGTGGGAAATGAGACACTCAAGGGCAGCCTTGGCTGCAGTGACCATAAAATTTTGGACATGGCAACAAGGAGGATGCCCAGCAAAGGCACTACCCTGGACTTCAAAGGAGCTGACTTTGACTTCTTCAGACATATCCTTGGAGGACTACCATGAGATAAAACCCTGAAAGTGAGAGGGTACCAAGAAAGTTGTTTAATATTCAAAGATTAGCTCCTCTAAACTCAGGAGTGGTGTGTCTCATTAAAGACAAATTTAGGCAAAAATGCCATGTGGCTTGCTTAGATGAAAAAGGCACTCCTGGACACTCTTCAAAACAAAAAGACTGTCTATAGAGGGTGGAAAAGAGGACAGAGACCCTGAGAAGTTGTCTCAGTTGTCTCAGTTGTCTCAGATACAGAGAAGTTGTCTGAGTAGCCAGACCCCAGCAAACCCCAGATAGAATTACATCTGGACATGGACATCAAGGACAAGAAAAGCTTCTATAGATTTATCAGTGATAAAAGAAAGACTTCTCTAGAAAGAAACAGGAAACATGGTCAGCTAGGATAAGAAGGCTGATGTATTTAGCAAAGGCTTTGCCTCAGTCTTCACCTGAAAAGACTCTAACAATATTGCCCAAGTTACAGAAGATAAAAGCAAGAACTGAGAAAATGAAAAAAACACTGTAAGTGAAGAATAAGTTTGAGACTACCTGAAGAATCTGAAGGTGCACAAGTCTTTGAGACTTGACAGGATCTATCCATGGGTCCTGAGGGAACTGGCAGAGGAGGCTGCCAAGCTTCTTTCTAGAACAGTGACCGTTGTGATTTACTTGGACTTGCCCAAAGCATTTGGCACAGCATTTGGCACTGTCCTGCATGACCTCCTAGTCTCTAAATTGGTAACATATAGGTTCGATGGGTGGAATGCTGAGTGGGTAAGGAATTGGTTTCATGGTCACACTCAGAAGAGTGATGGTCAATGGTTCGGTGTCCAAATGGTTATGTGACAAGCAGTGTTCCCCAGGGGTTGGTACTGGGGCCAGTGCTGTTTAATATATTTGCCAGCCACATGGACAGCGGGATGGAGTTCACCCTCAGCAAGCTTGCTGACAACACCAAGATGTGCTGTGTGGTTGACATGCTGGAGGGAACAGATGCCATCCAGAGAGATCTTGATCAGCTGGGACAATACCAACCTCATGAAATTCAACAAAGCCAAGTAGAAGGTCCTATACTTGGGTTGTAGCAGTCCCAAACACCAATACAAACTGGGCAGACAATGAATAGAAAGAAGCACTGAGGAGAAAAACTTGTGGGTGATGGTTGATGTTCTCAATATGAGCTGGCAGTATGCAACCCACAAATCCAACAAGCTAAAAGAGGTGATTTTTTTCCCCTCTGCTCTCATGAGTTCCCACCTGGAGTGCTGTGTCTAACTCTGAAGCCCTCAACACAAGAAGGACATGGAACTGTCAGAGTAGGTCCAGAGGAGAGTTGTGAAGATGATTATAGGGTTGTAGCAACTCACCTATGAAGACAGGCAGAGAGAATTGAGCTTGTTCAGAATGAAGGCTCTGGGTACACCTTAGAGCAGCCTTCCGGTATTTGAAGGAAACCTACAGGGTAGTTGGAGAGTAACTTTTTTGCAAAGGCATGTAGGGACAGGACAAGTGGTAAGAGCTCGGAAGAAATTTAAATTAGATTAGACATTAGGAAGAAATTCTTCCCCATGAGGGTGATGAGGCACTGGAACAGGTTGCCCAGAGAAGTTGTGGAGGCTCCAGCCCTGAAAGTGTTCAAAGCCAGGTTGGACGGGGCCTAGAGGAGCCTGGTCTAGTAGGAGGTGTCCTTGCCCATGGCAGGGGATTGGAACTAGAGGATCTTTACGGTCCCTTCCAACCCAAACCATTCTATGATTCAAAGGCTCACTTAGGCTATCATGTTTACAAGATGAAGTGGTTGGCTTGTAGTCAAATTACATACAATAGGAAAGGTACAAATGAAACTAACTGGCAAAAGGAGTAATACTCAAATTCAAGCATTTTGCTTCAACGACTCAACTGTCACAGCAGCCTGCATACAGACATAAGTTTCTGTAGGCCAATGATCCCCTGAAGAGATCAATCTCCAAAGATCTGAAAAACAACCGGAGGCAATAACTTTTTGAAATGCATGACCCCCTGAAAAGAGTCCTAACTTAGGTAGTAGGAGGAAATGTGGAAGTGTGTTGCTTGAACTCCTGTTTTTTCCGTCTAGTTGATAGGTGTCCTTTCTCTTAAAACATAAGGCTTTCAGAAATGCTTCTGAAAATGTAGTAGCATGAATGGTTTACCAGAGGAATTTTCCATTCAGCTGCAGAATTAGACAACAGATTAACAAAGATTTTGCAGAAAATGTGTGAAAATTCACCACAGTGTGTGCAAGGTTCTTTCTGCAAGAGTTTTCTTCACATTCCCTGGCTCTAGGATCTCTGTGGCTGTTAAACAGCCCTGTGGAATAATCACCTCACCTGGCTTTGACATTACTACAGTTATTATTTAATACATACATTATTGTGCATGCTCTCTTTAAAAGTTTTTACTGCCAAAGACAAATGTGCTCTGGTTTGAGAGCTTGCTGTTGTGAGGTGACTGACTGACACCTAGTGTTTAAAGTCTACTCACATGGAAAAAGAAAAAAAACAGTGCAATTAAAATTAAAAAAAGAGTTCTCCTTCATGAGAAGAGTTCCCAGTTGTTTCAAAGTATCAGCCTGTCAGTAATATTCCAAGTCGATGGCTGAGGTGCCCTAGAAAAATAGCATTTAAATAAATCACAGGATATACTGAGTTACTAAATCGATAATCATCATGGCCTGATAATCATCATGTTTTCACTAACAATCATCTGAAGTGTGCTACCTTTACACTAAATCTTCCTCTGCTAGTACAACTAACTCATGGTTCTACAACTGTTACCAGTGAGGCAGCCCTGGCACCTCTGTCTCCCACAATGCCCAGAAGTGCCCCACTTTCTAGTGCTTTGAAATTGGGTTCTGCATCAAATCCCTGTGCTAAGAATGTGAAAGGAGATGAGCAACATTATTTTTTTTAATATGTTACTCTGAAACCTTTTACTTTCAAATCGTCACAACAAACCTCACCAGGCACAGTTTTTCTCTTTAACATTCACTTGTCAATCATTCAAAATAACTGCTGCATATTGGATAGATATTCTAATATTTTATTCTTTATTGGTTTGCATGAAGAAATAAGTTGAGAGATGTAAACATGCAAATAATTTACAGATTTTATACAACTTCATACTTT
>VWYK01029036.1:17881-82355 GCA_013399775.1 Semnornis frantzii | reverse complement strand
CTGGTGCCCAGCCACAGGACAAAAGTAAACNCAGAGGAGGCTATAAAGATGCTGAGGGGCCTGGAGCATCTCTGTGGGAGGAAAGGCTGAGAGCCCTGGGGCTGTTGAGCCTGGAAAAGAGCAGCCCCAGAAGAGATCTTCTCAATGCTCAGCAAGAGCTAAAGGGTGGAGAGTGAGAGGATGGGACCAGACTCTTTTCACTGGTGCCCAGCCACAGGACAAAAGTAAACAGGCAGAAACCTTTACCCAGGAGGTTCCATCTGAACAGGAGAAAATTCTTTGCTGCGAGTATGTCAGAGCCCTGGAGCAGGCTGCCCAGAGAAGTTATGGAATCTCCTTCTGTGGAGAGGTTCCAAACCTGCCTGGATATTGTGATCCTGGGCAACCTGCTCTAGGTGTCTTTGTGTTAGCAGTAGGGTTGGACTAGATGATCTCCAGAGGTCCCTTCTAAGCCCCACCATTCTGGGATTTAGGAGCAAGTCAACTATGAGACTGGATTGCAGGTCCTCTGGCTTTTCATGGCATTGAGGTGGTTGAAAGGGAGCACAGTATGTGTGACTTCTCTCAGACGTTTTTCACACCCTTTTATTATCATGACAGCAGGACTAGCTAATCTGTGAGTGCTTTTCTGGTGATCTGACGTCTTTGCTTCCAGGAAATGCCAGCTCTTCTTAGAGGTGCTTCTCTGGGATCCTTAAGGAACACTTAACCCCCCCCCCCCCTGCTTTATTCAGCAGTTTCTGCAGTAATTTGCTAGGCAAAAGATTATTAGTCAGATGAGGAAGCTCTTCACTTGTGAGCTTTTCACTGACCCAGGTTGCCCAGAGAGATTATAGATGTCCCATCCCTGAGAGCATTCCAGATGTCCCTGCTGGCTGTAGGACCTTTAAAGGTCCTTTCCAATGCAAACCAGTTTGGGAATCTATGATCACTCAAATTCTTTCCAGCCTTAGTGTCTACAGTAAAAATATAGTTTGGTCTTCTTTGAGCTCTTAGAAGAAAAAAACCTTGGCAGTTTCTTGTCCAGAAGTATCTGGATTTAAGGCTTCTGGAGCCTCTGTTCTGGAAGCCTGCACCATGGGATTGTGTCATCTACAGGGCAGCTTGGACCAGAGCCTGCAGCTTCAAGATCAGTGCAGAAGCAGCATAAAATCTTGAGATGAGGAATTGTGTAGCTGTTTGTGAGACACCAAAATACAGAGGTGCTTGCCTGGCCTGAGTGTCCCAATGGGATGGACAGTGGGGAAACAGAGGGGAAGAAGCAGTGGGCAGCCAGGCCACTCAGCCAAGCCCCTTGGGGAGTGAAGTTCCTGTTGCTGGCTTGTTTAATGATAAATGCTCCAGAGCCACTAACGAGTTACTAATTCAGTGACTGTGAGGCCGAGGATGAGGCAGGAGGCAGAGAATGATGGAGGACAACTCCACTGCTGGGTCCTTCAGCCGCTCACCGCAGTTCAGCGTTGCTGACCTTGTTGTCGTGGTGATTTATTTCTCCTTAAACGTTGCAGTGGGGATATGGGTAAGAGTGGTTTGTTCCCTTTCTGCTTTGCACCAGGGGAGCTTTAGGTTGGATATCAGGAAAACTTTCTCTACCAAGAAGGTTGTTGGGCATTGGACCAGGCTGCCAAGGGAGGTGGTGGAGTCACCACCTCCGGAGGTGATTAAAAGACACTTGGATAAGAAGCTTGGGGACATGGTCTAGCAGTTGTGTACAGAGAAATGTTAGGTTGTGGATGGACTTGATGATCTTAAGGTCTTTTCCAGCCAGGTGATTCTGTGATTTTATGAGGTTGGTGTTTGTTTGTTTGCTCAGGACTGGTTGTGCTGTGTGGAGTAATTTGAAATTCCCTATTCTCCTAGTTTGTACTTTGTGTGTTCTATTGTAGAGGTCTCTGCCCCACCCACTCCCTGCAGAAGGGCTTAAACATAAGGAGAAACTTCTTTGGTGCCAGGGTGTTGGAGCCCTGCAGCAGGCTGCCCAGAGAGGTTGTGGAGTCTCCTTCTGTGGAGAGATTCCAAACCCGCCTGGACATTGTGATCCTGGGCAAGCCACTGTGAGTGCCCCTGCTTTAGCAGGAGGGCTGGACTAAATGATCTCCAGAAGTCCCTTCCAACCCCCCACCACACTGGGATTCTGTGACTCCCGTAGCCTGAGAACACAATGGAATTAACCACGGCACAAACTTCTCCCCTGCCCTCTGCTCTGCTGGGCGTAAGCAGATCTGCTGGTTGTCTATTAAAGGGTATTGAGACAAATGTCCTGCTGAGCAGAAAAAGCCCTCGGCTACCCACGGCCTCAGACAAAGCCTCTCCAAAGCCATTTATTCTGCCTCACGGAAAAATCCCAGCCAAAGCTGGGCCCTATTAGCCAAGCTGTCTGCTCAGGGTGGCAGGAGGCACAGCCTCTGCTTCCCTCTCTTGGGATGTCTCCTTTGCTGTTCATGGCTCTGGGTACTCGAGGTGCAGCCACTGTTTCATGTAATTAACCTTGAATTGCAGAGCTCCCATTAATTATCCAGAGTCTCCTGTCTCTTGCCGCCTCGTCTGGGAGACTTGGTTCTCGGTGTCTTGTCTGGGTTTGTAGGGAAGGGTGCTCAGTGCTGATCTTCTCTTCTTCCAGTCTTCATGCAGGGTGAACAGGAACACCATCAGTGGCTATTTCCTTGCTGGCAGAGACATGGCATGGTGGCCAGTAAGTAGAGGCAGACTTCTGTCCTGCTCGTGACACCCTGGGCAGCAGGGACATCCAGCACTGCTGTTCTCCCCACCGCGTTTCCGCTTTCTCCACCATCTCCCCGCGCTGCCCTCGACCCTGTGCACCTCCTTCTGCTAGGATTTGTGTCCTCCGAGCTGTGTTTTCCTTCTCATTGCATGAAGGATGCTAGAGTCCACCAGGGTTGTTGGGTCTCCTTATAGGCTGCTCTGTACTTGGGGAGGGGGTCGTTGTAGTCAAATGTCTTGTCTCCATCAGCCTCATGTGCTCCCGGGGGCTCCAACAAGACAGTGATGTCCCAAGTTTCATATTTTCCTTACTCTTATTTCAGTGTGATCTTGACAAACTGGGTGTAGGTCCTTGCTGTGTCTGACACTGACTGCTTGCACAGGGCCACCCCCAGGATGGGTGTGTGACCACTGTGGTAAATGCAGCAGCATGTGGTGGCTCCTCATCCTCCAGAAGACAACAAAGTCCATGCAAAGCCCACAGGGGATGCCTGGATGAGCCGAATGGGTGGGGGCAGTCTTTGTCAGGGCTTAAAGCTCCCTGGAGTGGAGTCTGTTAGGGGGATTTCTTGTGAAATAGGTCCATGTCCCTCAGCATGTGGTGTGGTCTTTGGCCACGCTTGGCTTTCAGATGTGTGCTCTGCTGCTCCCATTCAGATGTTGGGTTTGCCTCCCTGTTGTCCCCTCAGGGTTGTGCTGCTGGGGAAAGCACCAAAGCTGGTCTAGTTGGCATGACTGCCATGGCAAGCTGCATCCAGCTGGTGGCTGAGTCCTCATGACATCTCTTCCACAGATTGGAGCCTCTCTCTTTGCCAGCAGCGAAGGCTCAGGGCTCTTCATCGGGCTGGCTGGGACCAGTGCCGCTGGGGGCATCGCTGTCACCGGCTTCGAGCTGAACGTAAGAAACCTGCCACATTACCAAGAACAGGAGTTTCTTGACCCGGGCCACAGCACCCTCATGCAACATCTCCAAAGGCTTGGGAGGAACCACGCAGGGGGTAATTAATGCAACCCTGCTAGCTCAGCTTCTCCAGCTCGCGTCTAGCGCATGCAGAGTGAGTTTGGAGTCAGCTCAAGTCCACCCGCTCAGGGAAAAGGATATTTCAGAGCAGAGCTTTCTAGTCCAGCCTCCTTGATCTCAACTGATGGCTGAATAGCTCACCCAGTCCCTGGTGGCTTCCCCACACATCATAGCCAAAGCTCTTGGGTTCTGCAGCAAAACAAAATGGCTTTGACTTGCTTGGTGCTCAAGGTGTTAGTGGGAAACATCTGGTCAGGAGTTGAAGGGCTGAGGGGACACCAGAGGTGCTGTGGGGTGTCCACCATAATCTCACCCACAGCTGTCTGCCATTTGAAGCCATTTGGAGATGTAAATGTGCACTTGAGGGTGAGCCAGGGCTAGCTCAGGAGTGGTGGGCAGGATCTAGCACTGCAGTCAACATTGAACTATAGCAGGATCAGTGTTTCTTCTGCCTGTTCCATGTTCCTCCTTCCCAACAGGCCACTTATGCTCTCCTGGCCCTAGCCTGGGTGTTTGTGCCAGTCTACATCTCATCTGGGGTACGTACAGTGTCCCTGTGCCTGCTGCAGGGAGTGTGGACCCACCCAGGACCCTGCTTCCTGGATGGCTGTCGCCACTGTCCTTCAAGATTCCTGATTCTCTGCCCTGCCTTCCCTGAGGAGGGGGCCTGGAGGAGAGGGCCTGGACGGGGCAGCAATCACTCTCTTTGCCCCTGGCAGATTGTCACAATGCCTGAGTATCTCCAGCGAAGGTTTGGAGGGGAGAGGATCCGGATGTACCTCTCTGTCCTGTCGCTCCTGCTCTCCATCTTCACCAAAATCTCTGTGAGTAGCTCCAGCTCAACTCCATGGCAAACCCAATACTGATTTCCAGCAGACAAAAGGTTATTTTGGGGCTCACATCTCATGTAGCCAGGTTAGGGGGAGAGCAGCTGCTGCAGGATGCTCCAGGAGGGAGCAGGACAAGAGGTGGGGCAGATGCAGTTTGCAACACCCCACATGTTTGTAGGTACACCCAGCAGCAATGCTTGTGTCCAGGTGGCCCTAAAGGGTGCATGACTACGTGTCAGGATCCCCAAAGTCATGGTGCAGTCTCCTTGGAGTACAGGTTGTGTAGTAAGCGTGCTCAGAGGCTGGGTTGCATCGTCTGGGTTTCTCTCCATGCTTTCCAGCATCCCCAGGGGACACAACACAGCCAGGAACTGAACTGGGAATGAATTTGTGGCTTTAGGCCTGCAGGTTTTCCAGAGGAAAGGAAACCTTGCTGCAGCTGTAAGATGCCCAACCCTGTATAGAGAGTGCCTGATTTTCAGGGATTTTTCCATAGGGATGTTTTCTTTTTCCCCCCATTTTGGCCTCATTCCCAGTTCCTCATGCACTCTCTGCTACTGCTGCCTGCTTGCTAACCGTGGGAAGAGAGAAAGCAGCTTAAGAGCCAGTGACACCGAGCCCGGGGCAAGCTGGAGAGAGCCGGGCACAGACAGCCCTGGGGGGCTGGAGACAGAGAGACGAGATCAAGAGCAAACGGCATAGGAAGAATCTGGAGGGGAAAAGCTGCTGGAGGGAGTGGTCCTGCACCACCGCCTGGGACGGGGCGGGCGGATCTGACCTGGGCTCTGCTGGGGTTTCCGCCTTGCACTGGATGAAAGAAGAAGCTGCTTTTGCAGGTGGCTGGCAGCAAGAAAGGTGCTTCTGCAGGTGGCTGGCTGCCAGAGGTGGCTCTGCAGGGCAGGAAGGTTGGAGCTGAGAGCGTTCCCCCATGGCACGGCACTCGGTGCTTGCCTCTGCGCTTGGCAGCTCCCTGCTTCCCAAACAAACTCCGGCTTGGCTGGATGCAGCCATGCTCCTGGCTTCCCAAACTCCAGCTCAGAGTCCCAGACAACCTTGAATGGAATGTTCTCAAGGATGGGGCATCTACCACCTCTCTGGACAGCCTGAGCAAGGGTTTTACTACCCTCTGTAAAAAAAAAAAAAACAACTCTTCCTTCTCTCCGGTCTGAATCTCCTACTTTTGCAGGATCACAGGATGTCAGAGGTTGGAAGGGACCCAAAGAGATCATCGAGTCCAACCTCCCTGCCAGAGCAGCACCATAACCTAGCTCGGGTCACAGGGAGCAGGACCATAACCTAGCTCGGGTCACAGGGAGCAGGACCATAACCTAGCTCAGGTCACAGAGTTTTAGTTTAAATCATTGCTTCTTGTCCTCTCACAACACACCCTGCTCAAAAGTCTGTCCCCAGNGCTCGGGTCACAGGGAGCAGGACCATAACCTAGCTCGGGTCACAGGGAGCAGGACCATAACCTAGCTCGGGTCACAGGGAGCAGGACCATAACCTAGCTCGGGTCACAGGGAGCAGGACCATAACCTAGCTCGGGTCACAGGGAGCAGGACCATAACCTAGCTCGGGTCACAGGGAGCAGGACCATAACCTAGCTCAGGTCACAGGGAGCAGGACCATAACCTAGCTCAGGTCACAGGGAGCAGGACCATAACCTAGCTCAGGTCACAGGGAGCAGGACCATAACCTAGCTCAGGTCACAGAGTTTTAGTTTAAATCATTGCTTCTTGTCCTCTCACAACACACCCTGCTCAAAAGTCTGTCCCCAGCTTTCTGATCTGCTATTTTAAGCACTAAAAGTCCACCAGAAGGTCTCCCTGGAGTCTTCTCCAGGCTGAACAACCCCCACTGTCTCAGCCTGGCCCCACAGCAGAGGGCTTCCAGCCTTCCTGGAGGGAGGTGCTGTAGCATGTGTGTCTGTGGTGTTGATCCCTGGGATCTATGTGAATCCCTGCTGACATTTCAGAGGAAACTGGGATGGGATTTCTGGTGGGTTTGTTCTTGGTAGTCTGGATCTGAAGAACAAAATTAGCAGTAGTTTGAGGGCTGGTTGTTTTTGAGTCTCCTTCCAGACCAGCACTTCCTCCCTCACAAAGCAGTGCCCTACCATGCTTGAGCTCTTTGCTTTCCAGTCTCTCCATGGCTTTGCCCAGAAGGGACAGATGACCTACAAGTTCCTTCTTAGCCTGGGAGATGCTTGTGGTGTTACCTCTTGCCTGACGCCAGATGGACCTGAAGATGACCTCTGCACAGTGTCTGCACTGACTGGAACCTTTGTGGTTCTGCTGGCCCTTTTCAGCACAACCTTGTGTTTGGAGCATGGTTGGCACTCCCAAATGCCTCTTCCTGTGCCTTTTCTCAACCAGGGCTCTAGTTTCTTTGGTCTGCTGGGTTTTCTCTGATGTCTGAGTCACACAGGATGCAACAGAAGAGGAATCAGCCTAATGAGGGGATTATCTTGGCATCTGGCTCCATTCATGGTAAATCTCTCAAACAATGGTCGTTTCCAGCAGTGGGTTGGGATGAGTGTCTGCAGACAAGCAAGGAGCTGCCGAGCTGGCCCATTGTCCCGCCAAGTGGTGACCACAGTGGGGAGCTTGGGAGGAGAGTGCAAAACTCCCAGCAGTTAGGCAGTGCTAGCTCCTGATGTTCCTCACGGGGGCTGTCTCCAAGCCCCAAATTAGCCAGGCTTTTTCCTGCCTTCCCTCCTTGCAGACATTGTCTTTACAGATGGATCTGTGCTCCATGGTCTCTGTGGCCTCAGTGCTGCTCTCTTGGCTCTTTATTTGGGGCAGGGTGGGATGCCAGTCTCTCCTCTCTTGGAATTCACCCGTTGGTGGACCTCAACATTCAGCGTTGCACGGCAAGGTGCAACAGGGCATCCCCAAGTCCTACTGAGAGATGGCATCACTCTTGGCCAAGAGGGGCAATGCCATTCTGGGATGCATTAGAAGGGCTGTGGTTAGTAGGTCGAGAGAGGTTCTCCTGCCCTTCTACTCTGCCCTGGCGAGGCCACATCTGGAGTACTGTGTCCAGTTCTGGGCTTCCCAGTTCAAGAGAGACATAGAACTGCTTGAGAGAGTCCAGCATAGAGCCACAAAGATGATTAAGGGAATGGAACAGCTCTGTTATGAGGAGAGCCTGAGGGAGCTGGGGCTGTGCTGCTTGGAGGAGAGGAGACTGAGAGGTGACCTCATCAATGTTTATCACTATGTGCAGGGTGGGTGCCAGGAGGCTGGAGCCAGGCCCTGCCTTTTGATGCCCAATGACAGGACAAGAGGTGGAAGCTGAGGCATAAGAACTTTAATTTAAACACAAGGAGGAATTTTTTCCCTGTGAGGGTGACAGAACCCTGGAACAGGCTGCCCAGGGGGGCTGTGGAGTCTCCCTCTCTGGAGATATTCAAAACCCACCTGGACACGTTCCTGTGTGATCTGGTGTAGGAGATCCTGCTCTGGCAGGGGGGTTGGACTGGATGAGCTTTAGAGGTCCCTTCCAGCCTGTGACATTCTGTGATTGTCTGGGAAGATGTGAGGAGTTGCACAGGTGTCCTAGTCTTGGTGAAGAGCCCCTGGAGACTCCTCTGTACCCTGGGCAACTTGTTCTACCAAGGCTTTGGCCTCACCAGCTGTTGAACTGTCCTCTAACACCAGCTTTTGATGGGAAGGCATTGGAGATGTTGGGTAAGAATGAGTCTCTAAGTGAGGTCACCAGTGGAGGCAGGGAACTGACTTCAAAGGCTTCTCCTCTCCTTTTGCAGTTGAAAGGAACTTTTTTTTTTTTTTTTTTTTTTTTTTATGAATAGGTCATGCCTGCTTTTAATTAGCTTGTTTTTGTATTTGGGATGTCTTATTAATGACTTGGTCACATGCACTTTTATTTTTTTCCCACCCCAGCAGAGTCAGCAGGAAGGGAGGTGGAGACACCTCTGCTTCCTCATAGCAAAGGCTTAGACTCATCTGCAGACGACTGCAAAAATGATTAAGCATTGAGAAAGCCAGGAGGAGGAGTTATGAAATATCTTGTCCTCTTCACAGCTGAGCTCTGAAGAAGGGTTGCAGGAGAAGCAAGGAGTTACTGGGGGGCATAAGTTTGCTGCTGCTGGATCCCTCCAAGGGGCACTAGGACCATCAGAAGATGCCAAGGATGCTTGGCTGGCACTGCTAGGGAAGCTCAAGATAGTTTGGGTTCTCACTTCTGCTTGCATTGGGAGGAGATGGCTGAGGGCCCTTGGCTGGGGCTTTTGTACCTGGTAGCTGAAGTTTGCACTGCATGATGGCTTAGCTGTCCTCTTGTCAGGCTCATTGGTGGTCTTTGCAGCATCAAGCTGTGGTTTTTTTGTGCTTGTGGTGGAAAGGTATCAGAGGAGGCAACAGCAGAGATTTTGGCTTGGTTGTCCTTGAGTAGGTTCCTCCTTAGCAGGACGTTCCAGGGCTGAATTGCTCTTGGTGTTGGCAAAGGCTCTGCCATAGACATGGCCAAGCCCATGTGTAGCTGAGGATATGCTGTACTTCCCTTGGGAATGCCAGGCATGACTGTGATGTAAAGCCTGGTCCAGATGTCATGGAACAGGCCCTGAATTAGGATCCTCAAGACAGTGGTGTAAGTGCTCCTCTGGTTGATTTGTGATTTAACCAATGTGCTAGCAGTGTGGGGCCATCTGATAGGGACTGGACCTTCACACTGTGCTGGAGCTGGATGTGTGCTCACCTGTTGGGTTCCGTGGCTGAGGGAGCCAGGCAGCACACACCTTGCTGCTTCCATTGCAGGCTCCTGCATGGCCTCTCTCCGTCAGCTGCTGACAGTCCCCAGCTCCTGCATGGCCAACTTGCTGGAGGAGCACTGGGAAGGGGCAGGGCAGGGCTAGGGGAGGAGGTGTGATATGGGAAATGGCTCCAGTCCTGCTGCTAATCCCAAGTGACTGCTCCCACATGACTGGGCAAGAAAGCTCTGCTGTTTGGGGGGTGGTTTCTAGGAGGTGTGTAAAGAAAGATGTCAAAGCAGGGCTGAGGTCTTGGCTGCGGGAACCTCGCAGCTTGGGGCGAGGGTGTGGAGTCAGCTCTTGCCTCTTCCTGCCCCTTCTGGCCTCATTGCCTTCTCCAAACAAGGTTTTGGTGAAGATACCCGAGCTGAGCACTAGGCATGGCTGGATCTCAGCTGAGGGGTGGTGGCATGGGCACTGCCTCTTGTGCAAGGTCCTCTCCTCCTGCAACATTGCTGCTTTTGTTGGAGATGTCCCAGCTCCCTCTGAGTCTCTGCTTGGCATCTTATTTCCACAAGAGTGTGACCAGACCTTGTTGTATGGATCCAGCCCTCACACGTGGGTGGGAAATGATGGTCACTTTTGAGGTGTCAATCATCTCAAGAAAGTTTGGCAGCTGAATGACCTGACCTGCAGGACTATACATGCTTCTCTGGGCAGAGGAACACTTTTGGTGTCCCTCTGGGATGTGATATGGGTGATATGCTCAGGAGATGCTGAGGCTGGTGGAGGGCAGTGTGTTGGACAGTGAGTTGGTCTGTCCTTCCATGCTGGAGCTGCCCGTGTGTGGTCCTCACCATGGAGTGGCTACAGAGGTTGAAACACTGCTGGAAGTCCCAGAGAGCAGCAGGGCAGCAACTTGCTTTGCCCCACCAGCATCCACCTGAGCACTACTAACTGGCACAAGCAATGTGGCACAGAGCTGCCCCATCCATCACTAAAGACACCAGCAAGCACTTTGAGAAGTCCCTGCACCTGGCAGGAGATCCCCTCCTGCTCCCAGCAGTGTTTTTGGGCTTGATGCCACCTTTCTGACAGGTCTGACAGCCCAGACAGTAGAGCTGCAGCTGGGGAGAGGGGAGCTGGTCCTTGGCAGCCTCCTTGCTGGCAGTATGGGTGCCAGGGGGGTGAGTCCTGCCAAGCAGAATGTGAAAGATCAGCTGCAGCCGCCCCTGTGCGTCAGCCCAGCGGGGGCGGTTGGGGTGCAGGGACAGCATGAGGGTGCTGGGCTGGGTTGAGGTGGCTTGGGCTGCCTCTGATGAGCACCCAAGGGCGCTGGTGTTCTTGGGGAGCACTACCCCTCAACTGGTAACAGATGGCCCATCTCCAAGGCTCTGCAGAAAGCATGGTGAGATCCCACCTGGAAAGCAAGGCACTGCCATGGGTGGAGGGAACTGGTGATCCTGAGCGTGGCAAGGAGGTAGCTGAAGTCAGGGTCTGGTCCTGCAAAGGGCTGAGCATCTCCAGCTCCCTGCTTTGCTCTCAGGGGCTGTGGCAGCACTGATGCTCCAAGGTATCCTATTTTTGACCCTTACATCCCACTGTCTGCACCCAGCTGATCCCAGCTGCAAATGTCTGCTGGAGCTTTGTGCTCCTCTCTCTGGGGGAAGGTAGCCTATGACACTCAACTGCAGTGTGACATGGCCACCCCTGTGGGCTTCGTGCTGGCTCCTGGAGATGTTCTCCTGGCATGTGCAGTACAGCATCCTCACTATACCCACAGCACTGACCATTCCCCTGGCATGCTGCCCTTCCAACTGCCCTTGGGTGCTGCCCAGCCACGGGGGTGTCACCTGCCCCAGCCTCTCTTTCTCCTTGCACACACAGACAGACCTGTACTCGGGAGCCCTCTTTGTGCAAGTCTGCTTGGGCTGGGACCTTTACCTCTCCACTGTCCTGATGCTAGTGGTCACAGGGCTCTACACCATTGCAGGTAGGTTGCTCACCATCTTCTGGGCTCAATCATTCTCTGGTTGAACCATACCACTTCTACTCTGGCTTTTATTTAATTTGATTATGTTTGAGTTTGGTTTATTTTATTTCCCCCTGGAAACAAATCCTCTTTGGGGTTTTTTACTAACAGGATTCCTACTCCCTGCCCTACCAGCCAGCATCTGAGGATCCTTCCTGAGTGTCAGCTGAGGCCATGACTCAACGCATGACCTCTCCTTTGTCATTAGAGCTTTTCAGTTGCAATAATGCCTCCTCCACCAGACAGCTCAATGCTTTCTTGTGTGTGCAGCTATTTGTACCTGCAATAATCAGGGCTTCTCCTATTACAGGGCTATGTAATCTGCTGGGGAATCTGCAGTCTGAGAGCCCTTTGCCCAACTCATTTCCCTCTCTCTTGCACTGCCTGCAACACAACTTGCTGCCACCCCTCTGCAAAGCTTTCAGGAATATTTCTTGGCCACCATCATGGGACCAGCTATTTTTGTGCAGGATCAATCCATATGGATCTTTTGTGATCTGGAGTTGGAAATTGTGGGTTCCTGGTTTGCAGTCCTGCTTTGAGAAATTCCAGCATGGTGGGGGTCAGAGGAGTCCTCTGGAGATCATCCAGTGCAACCCCCTGCTAAAGCAGGGTCACCCTCAGCAAGCTGCCCAGGATCACAGTGTCCAGCTGGGTTTGGAATCTCTCCAGGGAAGGAGACTCCACAACCTCTCTGGGCAGCCTTTTGGACTGTGGGACCATCTCTTCTTTCCAGCCTTTTTAATTTTGATTGGGACATTCCCTCCTCTGGTAGTGGCAGTGCAGTCACCTGCAGTAAATTCTCCCTCCCTATCTCATCCCAGCCTCAAAATGGGAAGCAGATTAAGTTATATCCTAAACATGGTGGATTTTGCAAGGCTTTGGTTTTAAGCAGATCCCATTGTGGGTTTTTTCCTGCCTACAAGGCTTGTGGTGAAGTAAGGTATGAGCTCAGGCAGAGGGTGTGATCTTTGCATCACCCTTGATCACGCTGAGAACACCCCTCCAGATCCCAGGAATGGCCAAGAAGGGTGCAGCTCTGAATTCCCAGGATGTGAGTTCCTAACTGGGATTGAGGCAGATTCAGGTTTTGCTCCATTTTCTCCAGCTCTGCTACTTCTTAATGCTTTTGCTCACTGGATGCTCTCTGGCTTGGTAAGGAGGTCCTGGGCTTGGGACAGGTCTGGAGGGAGAACTTGGGATGGAGAAGGAGAAATGGAACTGGCTGACTGGTCAAGAGGGACCTCGCTAAACATCAGGTGCTGGAGAAAACAAGCTGTAAAGTTAGGAGGAGAGCTGAGGTGTGTGTGAAGGTGAGACCTGGTTCAGTGTTAGGGAGAGGTGACTGAATGATGACCTGTGTGAAAATCAGGAGGTACATCAAAGCCAAATACAGCATCCTGCACCTGGGCTGGGGCAGTCTCTGGTATCAACCAGACTGAGGGATGAAGAGCAGGATTTGGGGCTTACTGGTGGGCAAAAAGCTCCCTTTGACCCCAGCCCCACCAAGAAGCTGTTCCACTCCACCTCCTGCTGCAGCCCCCTCCACTGCAGTGGCAGCAGGACAAGGCTGGTGACAAACACGTCCCCATGAGCAACTTTATTGGGACTCCATGCTGTGCCTTGCTCTCGTGCAGGGGGGCTGGCAGCTGTCATCTACACTGACGCACTGCAGACGCTCATCATGGTCCTCGGAGCCATCGTGCTGGCGGTGAAAGGTAAGAGCTGGGGCAGCACAGATCCTCCTTCCAGCAGGACCTTCTCTCCCCACCTGGGTCATCTCAGAAAGAAAGAAAAAGATTCAGTGGCCAAGATGCCCAGCAGGACTTCAGCTCATAGCAGCCACCCAGAAGCGGTCCCCCTGTGCTTCCCCTGTGAGCAGGGTGAAGCTGGGTGAAGATGTCATGAAATATCATCCTGGTCCTCCATGTGCTGTCCCCAGGACTGGTGACCTTCCCATGGTTATTGCTGCTCCACGTTTGCCTCTAGTCCATGATCTCCAAGAGACTGATCAAGCATGTGACAGCAAAGCAGCATTTCCAGTTTTGCTCCAGGAAGCTGGAAGTGAAGTCAGGGTGGGGTCTGCAGAGCGGATCCCTCTGCACAGGGACATGTGTGGCAGAAGGTGGTGCCAGTCCAAGGCACTGCTGCAGGGGGTTGCCTGCAGAGCATGGTGCTGTAACTTCCTCCTGGTTGGAGTGAGCGTGGTTGGTTCATCACCAGCCCTTCCCGAAGGCTCAGCACTGCTGTGTCTCTGTGTGGTTAGCCGCAGAGCACCCTTGAGAGGTTGGAAGCTTTCATCAGCCTTGTTCTGCCATCTGGGCTCTTGGCCTCAAGGAGTAGGACATAAAAAGTCAAGTCCCAGCTTCAAAGGCAGGTGCTTAACTACAAAGCACAATTTGCAGAGGCACTCCTGAGACGATTTCCACAATCTCCTGGAGAAGTCTGCTTAGGTGGGCAGGTAGGAAAGGCTTTGACAGAATGCCACACGGGAGCTCTGCTGTGGATGTGGGAGCAGCTCCAGACCTGCAGACAGCACAGTCCCACAGCTGCTCCCCTGTGCAAAAGCAGAGCTTGCCCCTGGGCAAACCCTGCAACCAAGCCAGGCAGAGTTACAAAACTCAAATGAGAGGGCAGATACTTCCTGGAGAAGTGACAATGACACCAACTACCCCAGCAAGGAGCTGCACCAGGCAGAGGAGCACATTGCCTGCACAAGCAGATCTGAACAGTGGCCACAGCCTTTGAGTTAGGTGCTTGGACATTGCTGATGGTTGTCTGAAGGTGTAGTTTGCCTCAGGACTCTCTGGGGCTTGGGCCTGGTGGGCTTGGCTGGGTGCAGCAACACAGAGGCTGAGCAGAAGGGCAGGTAGCCAAAGCTCCTGCAGTGACTGCACAGCTCAGTTTACTTTGGCTTGGGCAGTCTGCAAGCGTGGCATGGTGTGTGCAGGGAGCTGAGAGGCTGGTCCAGGGTAGCCAGAAGACAAGCTGCTGGTCACACAGGTTTCTAACTCAGGTCTCAGGACCTCAAGACCTGGAGGCTGTTTTTCTCCAGCTCTTGTCAAGCTCATCTAATAGATGATACCCTCCATGTTTTAGCTTGTTTGCACCTTCAGTCCAAGACAGCTGCAGCAGAGGTGATAACATTCATTGCTAAGCTGTGACTGCCTCAGGTCCACTCTGCCCAGACTGTTGTCTCCTCTGCTGCTGAAGGGATGAAAACACATTCCTTGGCTCTGAGGTTGCAACTCCTAAGGGAGAGCAGCAGGATTGTGGTGTCCTCTGATAAGACAAGGGGCAAAGGATACAAATTGGAACCCAGGAAAATCCACTTCAATGTGAGGAGAAACTTCTTTGCTGTGAGAGTGCCAGAGCCCAGGAGCAGGCTGCCCAGAGAGGTTGTGGAGTCTCCTTCTGTGGAGAATTTCAAGGACCACCTGGATGTTTTCCTCTGTGACCTGCCCGGAGGATCCTGCTTTGACATGGGAGTTGGACTGGATGATCTCCAGAGGTCCCTTCCAACCCCTACCATTCTATGATTCTACAATCCCCTTGGTGCAATGCTGAGCAGAGCAGTCTTGAGTTGGGCAGCAAGAGAGTGCAGACCAAGGGACTGCCACTTTGCTTGGCAGAGAGCTTGGTGGCTGCTACAGTGGCTCTGCTCAGCTCCAGCATCACAGATAAGAGTGAGGGTGACATCCCACACCACAGCTGGCACTCACCACAGGGATGTGAATCTTGGCAGAGCCCATGGGCTGCAGCCCATCTGCAGGCTGAGCTCCTGCTGCCCTCAAGTTTTTGCCCCACTCTTTCTATCTCAGCAGGCGTAGGTGTTGTGACTTGCTGGTGAACACCTCTGGGAAGGGAGCAGGCCCGCACCCCCGGGCACAAATCTCTGCTTTCAGCACTCAGCCTCTGCCTCTGGAAAGCCTTTGTTGGTGCCCAACGCCCATGCAAAGCTTGGGAGTAACCAGTGCTGGATAAACCAAGTGCTGGAGAGGGGCCAGAGCTGCTTGCACAAGAGCAGAAGGAGCTTACAACTGCTGAGTCCCTGCAAAATATGGGGGGGAGGGGGTGTGGTTTGCAAAGGGTGGGGGGCATAGTGGATGATGCCCCTTTGCAAACTCCCCAAAAGCATCAGTGAGATGCCTGGGATGGGGATGGAGCTGCAGGGAAAGGGTTGGCCCTGGGCAGGAGGGGACAATAGAGCAGGTTTTGGAAATTGGGGTGTGCTCAGACTGGCACTCGGTGGTAATCCCAGTGTCCAGCACCCGATGCCTGAGGGAATTGCTCTCAGATTAAAGACAGCAGCATCCATGGGCATAGTCCTGCAGGAGGGTGACTTCTCAGGAGCATGTTTCCACCTCTCAATGCCACGTTGGAGGGGGTTGAGCTGAGGGTGCAGACCATGGCACACGGACAGAGGTGGAAGTGATGCTATGGCTGGACCAGAGAGGGGAAAGCCACTGAGGGATTCTCTGGGTTATGCCTTGAGTCTCCCCTGCATAAGACCCATGGAGGCCCTGGAGCCTTTTCTCTACTCCCAAGCATCAGCTGCTGCTGTGGGTAAGGGGGTGCCAATGCAACTCCCTGCTTATCTGCTTGATGGCTGCTGCATGGGTGGCCATGGCACATGGGGGGAGCCAGGTGGGTGCCTCCCATCCCTCCCTCTTCCAAAACTCAATGCCTGTGGCTCCAAAATTCTCCTGCTGGAGGTCCCAGGGGAGTGGTGAGGAGAATTCACCTCATGCCCCCCTGGAGCAGGGAGACAGTGGGGGCCAGGGCAGAGCCTGGGGTGGGTTTGCAGCAGCTGCCAGGGGCTGGCAGCTGTGGGATGGGCGGGAGAGCACCAAGAGCTGCCAAGGGTTTGGAGGCTCACCTGCTAGGGCTTGTCTATTGCATGTACTCCTCAGACCTAGACCTTGGGTCCCATTTCCTAGTAAAAATGCAGTGAAAAGGGTCTCTTTTGGGGGGTTTCTTTTCTGTTTGGGATTTTTTTTGCACTGGTTGTTGGAGGTTTGGGGATGGAGCCTTGTTGGGGGTGCTGGGGAAATACTCAAGAGGGGTAGAAAACGTTTGATAGACATCTGTGCCAAGACACCTTGAGCTGTAGTACATCAAGTCAGAGGCTAACCTAATCTTGCATTTTAATAGTCCTGGGTGAGTTTCCCCTGTTCTGGGACCAAAGAGTTTAATAAACAGATTGCTTTTACAGTACGAGGTCAAGGGAAGTGGGTCCCTTGAGGAGCCTTTGTCCTCAAACAAGGATCACCCTCTGAAAGAGGGTGGACAGTAGTGGGACCTGCTGTGCAAAATGTTCGTAGAAGAGTCTCTTAAATAACTATAAGAAAACACAATCACAAAGGAGCCCTTCCCCTCCAGGCAGCACTCCTGGGTTAAGGAGCCGACGAGCACTTCGCCTGCTGATCTCAGAGGCCACCAGGTTTTGCTTGGCTCTAACCAACCTCCTCCGTTGGCATTTTCCAGCTTTTGATGAGATTGGAGGTTACCCCAACCTGGAAGAGGCCTATTTAAGAGCCATGCCGACCAAGATTGTTCCCAACACTACCTGCCACCTGCCCAGAGCAGATGCAATGCACCTCTTCCGAGACCCAGCCTCTGGAGACCTGCCCTGGACCGGGATGACTTTTGGGCTGTCTATCATGGCCACATGGTACTGGTGCACCGACCAGGTAAATGTAAACAAGAATCCCCTGCCCCATGTAACACAGCATTGCCTGGGCTCCAGGCACGCTCTACCACCACTTGCCAGTCCACCTGCCTCAGTGCCTAGTGGTCCTTCTGGCTGGTGGCCTCGGGTGGCTTCTTTTTGGAGTCATTGGAAGCACCCTGGGCTCCCGCAACCCTGTTCTTAAGGTGCTTGGACTGGGAGAGTTTGGAGAGCGGGATGCCGAGGGGTGTCCTCATCTCCTCAGTGGTCTTCTGGCTTTCTGGCAGGGAGGTCAAGCGTTTGCCTGATGCTCTGGGGTTGCTCGGTGAGGGGTGGCCTGGCTCTGTAGGCTTGCTGGAAGTGAAGTTTTTGTTCAGCCAGTAGGGCTGACTGCCTGCAATGGTCTTTTTGGGTTCGGCTCCATTCCCTCTGTATTTGGTGGCCCCAGGTGGCTTCTCCTGTGTCGGGGAGCAGGAGACCTCCTTGCTTTGTTCTCTTCCTGTGGGGTTCCTGGGTCGGTAGCGGTAGATGTGCGTCCCCTGTTAAAGAGCAGAGAAAGAGATGAGCTGCTGCTGCTGTGGGGATGCTGCTGCCCTGCAAGGACCTCCTTTCACATGTCTGCACTGTGGGCTCGGTCCTCATGGACAAATCCCTCTGTCACTTGTGTACCCCCTTGCCCAAATTTCTTCTGAGCACTGCCTCAAGTCTTAGTCATTGCTGCTCTTGCTCAGGCAACACACTGTCCTCACATGGCAACATCTCAGCTGCCACTTCCTGAGCATCTCTGGCAGCTCAGAGGCTGTCCCAAGCCAGGTCACTCCAACTGGAGATCCAGGACCAAGGATGCCAGTGACATCTCAGCACCTTCTCTCCAGCAGAAGCCTTAATCACCTAAGTACTCATTTCAGGCCCAAAGACCACTCAGCCATCCAGAGCCAGCCTGTGGGATTAGGTGGCTACCAAGATCAGATGAAAGGATGGAAGGCTGGGAGAGGAGGTGGGATCAGCAGGCAACAGTGAGCTGCAATACCACTGTGGGGGTGGCTCTGATTAGCTGGGTTGAGAGACATGTTTGGATCGGGTCCGAGCACCCAGTCATCTTAATTCTGGCCTGAGTAAGGCCTTAGCACATGGCTGTGGTCACCAGATGTTTATCTTCCTCTTTGGGCGTGCCTGCACCACAGTCTGGAGGTGTGATGATTGCTCCCACGCAGAAGTACCCAGGTGAGATGGTATCTTGGAGTGCAGGTGCTGATGGCAGGAGGAACTGGAGCTGGGAGGCTGCAGAGCCAGCTGCACCAACCTGCCCTGCTTCTGCCACAACCCTTGCCATGCCAGCAGCTCCACGTCTCCACTGGGCTGTTGGCATTATTTTGGTGTTTGCCATTTAGTCTCAATATCCAAACAGCCTCTCCAGCCCTCAAGGAGACCTTCTTTGTCCATAGGGCTGTACTAAAGCAATTTAGCTTAAGTGACTTAGACCAAGGATGATTTAGCTCCTTTGCCTTCAAGGTCTTCATGGGCTTGGTGTGGTGCACATAGAGCCTGAGCTGGGTAGTGGGTCCTGTGGCTCCTGACATGATCTGGCTCTTGGACAGAAGTTCAACCATGGCTTTCCTGAGCATCCCACCCCAGGAACTGGCACCCCATCCTTCCTGCCCACCAGTAGCATGAGCCAGTGGTTGCTCAGGAATGGCTGAACCCTGCTGAGTACCTCTCTGTAGGCCCCTGGGGAGAGTCTGAGCTCTTGCAAAGCCATCATTTCCTACAGATGTTGCCTATTTAAGAGACATTGACTCAAAGCCAAAGGGCTGGCTGTGGTATGGATGGACATGACTTGGCTAGAGCTTTGAGGTGCAACGGTCTGACCAGTGTGGGATGCTGGAGTTGTGGTAGGAAGAGGTTGAACTTGGTGTCCATTTCATTGCGGGCACACTTTGGGGAGGAGATTGACTAGAAGGGACAAGAGAGGAGAGGATGGTGGTAGGGAGTGGTTGATACTGGCAGGAGAACATACTGCTGTGGCCACACGGAGCTTTGGTGGTGCTATGCCAAAACACCACCCCAAGCTGACCTGCGTGGAAACCCAGCCCGTGGGTTGGCAACACATCTAGACTGCATTTGGGCCCAGTGCCTGGTGGCCCAAGCTTTCAGAGGTGCTTGGGATGCAGTTTGGCAAGGAGCAGGCTAAGGTGGCACATGAGATGTTGGTGGCTGTTCAGCCCATCCTGCCTGGCTCTCCCACAGGTCATCGTCCAGCGGTCGCTCTCTGCTAAGAGCCTGAGTCATGCCAAGGCTGGTTCCATCTTGGCCAGCTACCTGAAGATGCTGCCCTTGTTTGTCATCATCATGCCAGGGATGATCAGCAGGGTTCTGTACCCAGGTAAGGACATTGCCACGTGGACATGGAGCTGGCAGGGTGGGTATTTTGCCTGTTGCTCAGCAGTGCAGGATAGACTTAAATTGGGCATTAGGAAGAAGTTCTTTACCTATGAAGGTAGTAAGACACTGGAACAGGCTACCCAGAGAAATTGTGGATGCCTCGTCCTTGGAGGTGTTTAAGACCAGGTAGGATGAGGCTTTGAGAAACCTGGTCTGGTGGGTGGTGTGGCAGGACACCACGGCAGGGGGGTTGGAACTAGATGATCTTTAAGGTTCCTTCCAACTCAAGCCACTCTATGATACTGCTGGGCATAGACCTAGGGATGAGAGGGACAGGAGATGACCTGAACACTCCCAGTGCTCTGCTTGTGCCTGCTGTTGTACATCAGCCCAAACTCTTGTCCTCTACTAACCACAAAGCTGAGTGTGAACAGGGTTGGAAGGATTTAGGCATGGCAATGTTGCAGGGATCCACGTGGGTGCTGTGTTCTCCATATGATGGAGTTGCTTGCCCTGAGCAAGCCTTCACCTGCATTCTGGGCTCTGGGCAGCAAATGTGGACCTGGAATGAAAATGTTTGGTGGAGGCTGATGGTGATTCCTGTTGCTTTCTCAAGTGTTAATCAAGGATGGCTTTGGCTTATTACTCATAAGATTGTAGAACACAGTGGGTTGGAAGGAACCCTCAAAAGTTATCTTGTCCAATCCCCAGCTGTTGTGGAAGAAGCTGTTCCCTGTTCCATCAGCTGAGCACAGGCTCACCTAATCCTGATCCTTTGTTAAATATTTGCCTTCCGTCAAAGGCCAAGAACCAGTTATTGCAGGAACACTGAAGCACTTGGCTGCTCTGAGCAAGGTGGCAGCCAGGACCTGGTTAACAGAGCATCAAAGGGCTTGGTGCTCCTCACCCTGCGTGGCTCCGAAGGGATGTTTGATGTGCAGGGATTAACACCCTGCCCTAAGCTCTGTGTCACTGGCTGGGGAGGGAGAAGACTCTGGGCTAGTAAATTTAATTCCTTGTAAATGCAGATTAAATGCTCACTTGAGGTAATCTCAGGTGGCTTCAGTGATTTCAGCTGCTGGTTTAACCCTGAGGGTTTGAATGCCCCAAAAAGGGCAGGGTGGGGAGCCTTGAAGACACCAAAACCCCTTAGTAGTGGTGCAAGAGGCTGTAGAAATAGAGAATTTACCTGATGATCCTCTTGCTTGGACGGGGTGATGCTCCTGCCATGGTGGGAATGCTGGTGTGCAGCCCATGGGGTGACAAGGTCTGGTGTCACTTTGTGGACCAGCCACAAAGCTGCTGACTGCAAAGCTCGCCCACGGAGGTTGCCATCCCAGTTTCTCCGCTGTCTTGCTCTGCCTAATTATGTGTCCGAGTGCTTTTACTTTGATGTTAATCACCTTTGCAAGGAGCTACAAAACGAGGAGGCCAAGGAGGACACACCTGTCCCTGGCTGGGCATGATGCCACTGCTGCTGGGCTGTGGGATGGGGCCCAGCGGCTTTGGGTGCAGCCGTGAGGCTGTGCCCAAAGCTGCTGCACTCTATCCCACAGCCTGATGCTATGGAGCAATCTCTAATTCCCCAGAACTCCTCTTTACCACCTATTCTCACTCCAAGACACCATGGCCACCACCTTCTGCACCATGACAATTCCTTGGGTGCCTCCTATCATCATTGCCTCACGTTGGGCACTTTTCTCCCATATAAGAAGGTCAATCTCAGCATCTAGGAGGTGACACCACAGCTAGGGATGACACCACGCCTTGACTGAGCTGGCTGGGTCACCTCTAGGTTTGCAACCTTTGTCTGGGATGGAGAAAGGCAGAGAAAGTCATAGCAGAAAGTCTTACCTGCATGGCACTGGTGGGGTAGGAGCTGTTGCCATCCAGGATGGTGCGGGGCAGCACACACCTAATCTCCACAGCGTTGCTCCTCCTCTTTGTCATGTCCTCCACACGGATGTGCTTCATGGATGGGAGGCTGCCCAGGGGGCTGAGGAAGGTGCCTCGGCTGATGTGAGGGTCGCTGAGCTTCCTCTGCATGGGCAGGATCTCCCCGTTGTGGGTGACATCTGAGTTGGTTCGCCGGAGCGGTCCATAGCGATCCCTCACCTCAAAGTATTCATCTGAGATAGAGGAAGCGTTGGAGCGGCGGTAGCTGTGGTCAGCAGAGCTGCTGGAGTAGCTCTCCTGATCACTGAGAGTGATGAACTCCTCTTCCTCCTCCTCCTCCTCTTCTCCCAGACCATTGTGGGCACAGGGAGGCCCTTTGTCCTCCTGTAGCCCTGCCACTGGCCTGTCTGGCTGGAGGTGGCAGGTCTCCATTGAAGCGCCCTTAAGGTTCTGCTCCGATTCCTGCTTCACACCCATGTGGTCAGCCAGCAGTGGTTGCGTGTCACCCTCTGGGGCAGCATTGCTGTCATAGGGTGTAATGACTTTAGTCAGGACACCAACAGAGGTGGTCCGTGGCTTTGGAACTGGGGGCTTGGTGTCCTCCACCATCTCCTCTGGTGGCTTCAAGTGATGGCCCAATGGTGACGCAGGAAATGTTCCTGCTTGCTTCATTTTCCAGCTGGTACTTTCAGTGGGGCTGGTAGCAGGGCCTGCAAGAGCTTCCATGGGGGTCTGTGGGATCTGTCTTTGGCTGGGGGACACCAGAGGTGGCTCTTGGTCTGAGGTTTTCTTGCTCTCCATCTCCCTGTTCTTCAGCATTTGCCGGTGCTGGACGCTGGCCTGGGAGACGTCGCAGACTTTGATGCGGTTCATCTGCGAGAGCTTTACGTTCTTGATCTTGGGGTCAATGATGTTGATGTAGCCCAAGACTTCGCTCCCAGGCTCGGGGTCAGGCTCGACCCAGGTGGGCAGATAGTCAAACATGTTGGCTTTCTCCAGGTTCAGGAGCCCGGGGTGGATGAGCTGGGAGAGGTCTGCCACATCGCCATGCCTGTCACCTGCCTGGGCCTCAGGTGGGGCTTTGGCTTTGTTGTCTGTCTTCTGGGTTTTGTCCTGGTTCTCAGATGAGGCCTTGCTGATCTGGTCGGCGCTCTTGGCCTTCACCAGGGCGTATTTAGGGTTTATCAGCTTCTTCACCACGGCATTGGCAGGGGTCACAGGCACGATGGAGGGCAGCGTTACAGGCTCAGGTTCAGGCTCTTCACTCACGGAGATGGACTTGAGGCTCACCCCTTTGGACATGAGGTAGAGCTCCTGGAACTGCTTGTCAAACGCTTCCACCACTTGGCCCGAGAGGACGGTGATGACATTTCGGTCCGTCCTCGCCGCCGACCAGGTGAAGCTGGAACAGAAACACATTGGAAACTCTCTGAGTGATTGCTGGTAAATAAGATGCCTCTCCCAGCCCTGGCATTCCCTGAGGGACTATGGTGCTGGCACGGCCATGATCTCACTGGAAACATTAAGAATAGTGAGATGGAAGAAATGGCTCTCATCCCAAAGTAGAACAAAGGGTTGGAGTCTTCAGCGCTCTGGAACTTGAAGGGAAAACAAAAGGAATTTGCTGTGGGCCAGTTTTTCACCTCAGTTTTGACCCCTTTTTTCCTTTCGTGGTTTGATTTAGTTAAGAAAAGTGACCCATAAATGGATGAGTTTTGTTGTGGCCAGAAAGAAGGAAATGTTTCAGCTTCATGTTTCTGGAATGTGTCCTGCAGAGCTGAAAAGCTTTCTGAGACTGACCTATTTGTACCAAAATCAGTTCTCATTTGGCCAAACTGGAAAATGGTTTGGGTAGAACTGGAAAAGCTAAGGTCAGTGTGAGAGCTAGGACTGGCTGTGGTGCTTCTGTCCTTCACTGTGCTCATTGCATCCACTGGCAGAAGCACTTGATGTGTCCCACCACCTTTGAAAAGGAGGGATGTCCAAGACCTGTCTGAGGGTAGTGAGGACTCTCTGGGTCTCACTCCAGTTCTTAGACTGGCCTTTCAGAATCATCTCCCAGTATGGGAGGAGGGGAGCAAGTCTGGGACAGGGTCTTGGGGCTGGGTAGGGACCAGGACTTGGACCATGTGGATCTGTGCTAGTTGTTTGACCCCTGGACAGTGGGGTGGGCAGGAGGTGGTGCCACCGATTACCTGTAGGATCCACACATGGCTCGGTCTCCATCCACAAACATGAACTTCTGGGCCAAAGCCCCTTTGAACTTGGTGGCTGAGCGTGTGAAAAACTCTGTCCCACCTGTGCTGCGGACTCGCAGGTTCTGCAAAGCAAAAGCAGAGGTGTGAGCAGGAGCAAAGGGATGGTGGTCTTCAGAGCTCTCTTTGCTCCTCTGCTGATGCCTCCCTGGATCACGGCACAGAATCCCTCTGTTTGGAAAAGACCTCTAAGATAATCAAGTCCAGCCATCAGTGTAACCCCACCATGGCCATTAAATGATGTCCCCAAGTGCCATGTGTTTTGAACACCCCTCCAGGGACAGTGACTCCAGCACCTGCCTGGGCAGCTTTGTTCCACTCTTTCAGTAAAGGCATTTTTTCCTAATGTTCAACCTGAGCCTCCCCTGGTGCGACCTGAAGCCATTTCTTCTCATCCTGTGTTTGTTCCTTGGGAGAAGAGACCAACCCCAACTTGGCTTCACCCTCCTTTCAGGGAGTTGTAGTGACCCAGAAGGTCTCTCTTCAGCCTGCTTTTCTCCAGGCTAAACAACCCCAGGTCCCTTAGCTACTCCTCACAAGACCTGTTCTCTAGACCCTTTGCCAACTGTGCTGACCTCTGGACACATTCCATCACCTCACTGTCCTTCCTGTAATGAGGGGCTCCACAGCCCCTCCAAGGAGTGAGGAAACTTCTTCATGGCCAGCTCAGAGGAAGCCACAGCAATGGGAAGATAAAATAACTCGCTTGAGGCCACACAGCAAGCCATGGTCTGGGCTTCAGAATTTCCCATGTGCTGGGAAGAGTTTTCTACCTCTTGAACTCAGCCCTGCCTGCATCTGTGGGTGAGCAGTGTGTGAGAGAGCTGCCAAACACTTTCCATCTCTTGTGATCTATGCAAATGCCACCATGGGAAGGGTGCTGCTTCACCTCCTCCCCAGTGGAAGATGTACAGAGGGTTCTGGGGAAGGGGGTGTGACTCCAGGACAAATACCACCTTGGGAGAAGTGCTTCTTCACCTCCTACTCAGTGGGAGACATTTGAGGGGTTCTAGGGGGAGGTGGTGACCACAGGACAGCACATATGGACCTGATGGCAATGGGCTTGTCCTCCACTAGGCTCCCTGCTTGCTGTGCTCCTATATCTGAGTATCTGGCTTCGATTTTAGGAGTGGGTGGGGGAAAAAAGAGAGTGGGGCAACATCTTTTCACCCCTGGGAAATGAAACCTGGGGCTTTGGGCCAAAAGGGCATGTGCCACAGCAGATCCCTACAGAGGTGGATGGGAAGCGGAGTGTCCTCCTCCCAGCAAGCTTGAGCAGGGAGGTTTTTATCTTCAGAGATAGAGAGAAAATGAGTTTTATCTTTAGTCTGGCTCTGTGTGTCTCAGTGGAGGGCACCAGCACATTTTTGCAGCTGAGCAGATAGCATCTTTTCACTGCAAATGTTCTCCATGGGTGGGGAGAACATATTTTCTTATGAAAACAACTGCATTCCTCCTGCTCCTGCTGGGACGTTGGTGAGGCCACTGCTAAAGGCACTGTGTCATCTCTGGGTCATGCCCTCCACGGCCAGGGATTTTGTGCTGTGGTGATTTGTTTGTTTTGTTGTTGCTTTTTTTTTTGTTTTAATCCCTTCCCACCTCAATTTCAGACACAAAAGCACCAGAAGGATTCATCTTACCCACCTCCAGCCTTCTTTATCTGCTTCTCTGGGGTCTGTCTCCCCTCTCCCTGCACAAGCAGGACCTGGCACAGCCCCATGGCTGGGTGTAAGCTGATTTCAGGCACCCCTGGTCAGTGCTCCTGATGATTCAAGGCTGGTTTTACTGTGATATGTAAGCAAAGGCTTTCCTGACCAGGTTTCCAGGGAAGTTTCACACACTGATGGGGGATTTTATTCACGGAATCATAGAACTGTTTTGGGTTGGAAAAGATGTTTAAGGCCCTTGGGTCTGACCATTATCTAACTCTACCAAGTCTGCTGCTCAACCATGTCCCTTTTGAATTGTTTTTTCCCTAGTGTTCACTTGATGTGGATGGGGGGAAAAGAGGAGCACCCCAGTGTCCAGCTACGGGCAGCACTGGAGGGTGCTGGGGGCTGGCTGAGAGTGGCAATTCCCATCCCAATCCTATGTTGTCCTATGCAAAGGGCTGTGGTAGTGTCTGGGATGCACACCAGCCAGTTACTGGGCACCACTTGCACCCAAGGCTGAGTCCTCTACCCATCACCACTCAGGGCATCCCTGGCTTGTAGCTCTCCCAGGGCAGCAACCTGTACCCTGGGAGTGGGGAGAGGTCGGAGCCAAATCTTTGCACGCAGCAGCCGTGGGGTTTTTCTCAGGTAACACCCAGGGGAACGAAGTTCCCCAGAAGCAAGGTGCAGGTTCCTTTCCCTCCCTCCTCTCTGCCATTCAGTCAGATCTGTTTGTTTAATCTCTCCCAAGAGCAGCAGGCAGCAGGCGAGATCCCAGCTCCGTGGCTGCCTGCCCAGCCTGGCACGGGGTGAATCACTCCCCAGGCACTTGCCATTGCTCAACCAACCAAGCGACCTCCTTGCCCAAGCTGGGTTGCTCATTGTGAAGACACTGAGATAACAAAGGACATTTCGTTAGCATCTCCTGCCTTACCAAGCAGCTCCCAGACACTGCCCTACTTTCCTCACTGCCCTGTGCCAGCGGATCCTTGCCAACCGTGTCCTGAGCTACATCAAAAGACGAGTGGCCAGCAGGTCAAGGGAGGTGATACTGCTCCTCTTCTCTGCTCTTGTGAGACCCCACCTGATTAATCCATCCAGCTCTAGAGTCCCCAAGAGAAGAAGGACATGGATCTGTTGGAGAAGGTCTAGAGGAGGCCACAAAGATGATTAGAGGGCTGGAGCACCGCTCCTACAAGGACCGGCTGAGGGACTTGGGGCTGTTCGACTCAGAGAAGAGAAGGCTCCAGGGAGACTTTCAGTACCTGAAGGTAGCCTACAGGAAAGCAGGAGAGGGATGGTGGTGATAGGGCAAGGGGTAATGGTTCGAAACTAGAGCAGGGGAGATTTAGATTGGGTGTTAGAAAGAAGTTCTTCACTATGAGAGTGGTGAGACACTGGAACAGGTTACCCAGAGAAATTGTGGATGCCTCATCCCTGGAAGTGTTGAAAACCAAGCAGGATGAGGCCTTGAGCAACCTGGTCTAGTGGGAAGTGTCTCTGCCCATGGCAGCTTTTTGGAACTAGGTGATGTTTAAGGTCCCTTCCGACTCAAGCTGTTCTATGCAATATGCAGCAAATCCCAACTACTAGACATTTGCCAAGCTCTGCAGCTGTTCTGCTTTTCCAGTCCTGCCACTGGGCTGCTAATGCATGAAAACACTGCTGTGCGTCAGCTCTGGCTTTTCTGGTCCTGGAGCAGCAGCAGTCTGCAGGATCTCAGACTCTCCAGGGCGCTTGGACGCAGGTAAAAAGCTCAGCTAAGTCTGTTTTAATAGTTGTGAGCAAGCAGTTAAGCAGAGCTGGAGGGCTTGGTGACTGGGGAAGGTACAAGTCTTGGCTGGTTCCTGCTTCCAGCTCCCTGGGACAGAGGTCCCTGAGAGCCCCCCTGTTGTATTCCAGCCATTCCAGCTTGGCATGAGGCTGTTGTGGCTGCTGCTCAGCCAGGGATTTGCCCTCACCATAAGCAAATTTGGTGAGCTTGCCTGGGCATGGGCCTCCCCGCCAGCCATTTGGCAGGCAGTGCGTGGGGCTGGGTGACGTCAGGAGCAGAAACATCACTTTTGTGCCAAGCAAGAGGCGAGGCTGAGTGACTCGCAGCTGGTGGTGAGGCAGGGCTGGGAGAGGGCTGTCTGCAGGCCCTCAGGTGACTCTGCTGGGTGCTCCAGCAGCTCTGCATCCGTTGTTGGGGATGGGAATGTTGTGCCCAGCAGAGAGACCAGGATTCTGCCCTGCAGCTGGAGTGACAGTTCCTCCTGCTGCTGCTGGTCCCAAGGAGGATATACCCGCCTCCCCCAACCCCTCCATCTTCCTCTGCCTTCACTGAGTGATTTTCTCCACATGCACGGGGGTGTGTGAGGGGTTTGGGGCACTTTGGGCTGTGGGCTGGGCTCCCATGCTGCCAGGCACCCCCTGTGTGCTCTAGCTTCCCTTGGTTTGAAGAGAATTCATGCACAGGAGAGTGCACAGCCACCAGCATGTCCAGGGCTAGGTGAGCATGGTATGTATGGGCAGACTGGTGCCACTGGTGTGTGCTTGCTGAGGCCCTTGGCAGCTGCCAGGGCCATGGGCAGCGTGGGTGCCTCCCTGCTCTGCTCCTGGCCCTGTACTGGGGTGGAGGCTCCAGAAAAGGGGAAAATCAAGTTTCTTAATTCCAGCCTCTGACTTGCGGGAAAGCCTAAAAGCAAGAGAACCAGCTGGTGGTTGCTCCTGCTGGTCCTGCCCCTGGGGCAGGAGCAGCATGAGGCTGGTGACAGCATGGATCCAGCCCTGGCAGAACAGCTGTCTCTCAAACCTTCCTCCTTGCTGGCTTGTTCCCCAGGAGGAGCTGAGCACTGCGCTGCAGGTCCCTGAATATGCTTCTGCCCCAAAGCCAGCTCTAGCTAGGTAACAGCCTCCCAACCTTTCTACACCCAGCTTTGCTGGGTGAAAATTTGCATCCCCATCTCTCAGCCATTCCCCTCCATCCTGCTGCTCCTCATTTTGGGCATCACCTTCAGCTTTAGCTGTGGGAAAAATAGACTAAACTCATCTAGCACTGCCCAAAGTCTGGGGGTTGCGATCCTCTGCTAAGAAGGAGGGATCAGGGCTGATAGCTCTGGAACCATTCTAGGTCAGATTGTTTGGAGCTCTGGTTGCAGATGTCCTTGCTGACTTCAGGGGCACTTGACTAGCTGAGCTTTAAAGGTCCTTTTCAACTCAACCCAAGCTGTGAATCTGTACTTATTTCCCTGCAGTGGAGGAGGTTACCCAGCCTCAGACCCTTTGGGTCATCCTTACCTTCAAGTGTCCGGCGTGCATCTGGGCTCGCTCACACATCTGAAGGAAGTGCTTCACATTGGTCTCATCCAAAATGATGTAGACTCCCACTTTCCTCTTGAAGCCTGCATCCAGCAGGTCCTTAAAGATGTCTACATCTGTAAACATGTCCATGACCACTGCAATAACCTGGAGGGTGGAGAAGAGAGATGAGTGTGGGAAGCATAGCCTGGTGCTTGCCCCAAGATAGAGCCTTGATGACCTTAAAGGTCTCTTCCAACCAAGACAGTTCTGTGATTCTGGCTGAGAAGTTCGATGGCCCTTGGCTATCAGCACTTCCCACAGCCCCATTGTGGGGAGCACCAGAAGGAGGAAAGCCTGTGGTGCAGTGATGTGTCTGTCTGAGGTCACGCTGCATGAGGTGGTTGCTGTCTCTGGGGTTATCCTGCATGCACATGTTGAGAGAAATAGTGTAAAAAAGTAGCTAGAAGTGACTCTAAGCTTGGTACAAAGTACCCTGATATTCCTGAGGTGCCTTTGGGAGCTGAGATGGCTTTTAATACTCTTAAAAACAAGGTGGTTTAAAAGCAGCCAGGAGTTTGCAGCTCCCAGTGCATGTGACCAGCTGCCGTTTCGAGTGCAGGCTGCTGCTAGCAGCAATCTGGTGGGGGTCAAGGCCAGCTCTGCTCTGTGAGGCCAAAGAGAGCACTGAGGACAGGTTGTGTTCCTGTCATTGGGGTTGCTGATGTCCCTCTTGGTCTTGCTGTGCAGCTCTTGTGTGACTGGGAGCCTGCTGGGTGCTCTGGCTGCTCCCTCCTCCCTCTCAGGCTGTATGAACATGGAGCAGAGCTGGGAGGGGGTGCCTGTGCTGTGACAATAGGGTTTGGCTCTTTGCAAGGTGGAGCTGCCTTTGTACCTAGGGCATTTGCACTGGGATTCTGCTGGGATGGCTGCCTAAGCACCAAAGATCATTCTAGATGCTCATGGGTTTTGCCTTTCAGGAGATGGCATCTCTTGTTGCCCACAGTGGGTGGCTCATTCTTGGAAGTCTTCAGGGTCAGGTTGGATGGAAGCAAGTTGGATGGTTTGAGCAGCTTGGTCTAGTGAAAGGTGTCCCTGCCCATGGCAGGGTGGTTGAAGCAAAATTGTCTTTAAGATCCCTTCCAACTCATTGGTGTCCCCATTTTTGTGGCTGTCCCTGAAAGCTGTCCTGGGCACGTGAGTACTCTGAGCTCCTCACCCATCCAAGAGGGCTCTCCTGGCTATGGCATGTGGCAGGGCTAGAGAGGACACCAGCATGGGAGTGTGCACACTGTGAAGTGACACAGGAGAGACCCCAGGATGCTCCTCCCTCAAGAGAAAAGAAATGGAGAAATGAGAAAAGAAACACCTGGGTGTTTGAACACTCAGGCACGTCCAGTTTGGGGCTCTTAAAGCACCAAGCTGCCCTTTAATTAGATTTGTGCCACAGGAGGTGGAGAGCTCTAATTAAGAGGATGGTGCATTATGACACTGCTGGCTCTTCCTTTTCTGCAGGCAATGAGGTGAGTAGCATGGCTGCGTGGGGGGCCTCAGCTGTCTACAACCTCCCCAACTCTGGCCACAGTCCTGTGTTTTGGGAGGTGCCAGTGGGCCAAGTGAGAGGGGACAATACAGCTCTGCCACCTGATTTAACTCTATTTATCCTCACCCGAGAGCCCCTCGAGAGGCTTTGCCATGACAGGATAAATCCTCATGTCCTTGTGTTCCTCTGGTTTGCACATCCTTCTTGTTCTGATGGGGAAACTGAGGCAGGAACCTGGGTGCCCACTTTGCATGGGCTGCCCAGCCAGGGCTGCACTTGTCTCACCAGCAATGTTGAGTGGGACAGGTTCAAAGCTACTGCTAAAGCTCGTCAGGGCTTGGCCTTGCCATTTCCAGCCAGGGACTGAGGAGGAGCTGTGCTGTCTGCTGCAAGTCCTGGGTGAGAGGCACCTAAGTCCAGATGGCATTTCCCAGGCTCGAGGAGGTGGGTTTGGTGGCAGACATTTGCTCCTATCTCTGACACCAGTACTCCCCATGGTTATGGTCATGTCACTCTGTGAGCTACGTTTTCTCCAGGCTGAGAGCTTCTAAAACGAGGGTGAGAATACTATTGACCTGCAGGTTGGGAGGAAAAGGGCATTTTTCCTGCTGCAGTCCTGGCATTCCCAAAGTGTTGGCTTGCTGCTACAGCTCTGAGGACAGGAAGGTGTTTTGCAGGAAGATGGGCAGGACAGAGTGACATCCTCCAGCACCATTCACACCAGGATGGTGAGCAGGAGCTGCTCTGCAGGCTCAGGGGAGGCAGTCCCACTCCCACCTGCTTGCCTACGTTTCCAGCCCGATTCCTCCTGCTCAGCTGCTGCATCTTATTGCTGCTCCACATTTCTGCTCCTCTCCCCACTGCTTCTTGCCTGCAGGACAGGCTTGGCTTCCATTCACCACCAGGATCTGATGCCAGTGTGCCAACCTGCTGCCCTGGCACAAAATGGGTCAGGAGAGTGAGGATGGTGCCAGCAGTGCTTCCAAAGTAGTGACCATTCAGGATGAAATCTGCTGCTGGGTTGCCTGTGCTGGATCCTCAGCAAGGTCTCACACCAAACCCAAGGTTTAATCTGGAAAGAACAGAGGTGTGTCTGCTCCGGAGAAGCGAAGTCCTGGTGCTGTTTGCTTCCGACCTCAGGGAATGGGAGTGTCTGAAGCAAACTGTGTTGTCCTGTTGTGGGGAGCGAGCATGGCATCCTTGTCCCCTCGAGTGCCACTTGGTGCTGGGGAGAAGCCCCACAGCTTCCCAAAGCCCCTTTGCTGCTGCATCATCTCTGGAAGCGTCACCATCCTTTTGCTGTTCATCTGGAAGAGACTTAGAGAAGAGCATCCCCAAATCCACAGCCAGCTGGTCCCAGCACCCAGACAGGTGATGCTTTTCTTCTCAGGGTCCCAGCAGCTGCCAAGGTCCATCGGACACAGCAGATGTGCAGGTGCCAGATCCCAACACCCCAAGGAGAAGCGAGTGTCGCGTCCCTGTGGACACTGCGATCCTTCGGAACAGCTTTGATGAGCAAGGAAACTGCAGGATCATGTTTTATAGAGGAAGTTACAGCTCTTTATTAGCTCACTCTGAATCATCAGATAATGATTTTTGGGGCACACCACGTGAGCAGTTAATAAATTAGGGAGGCATGGAGGCACAATTAGAGGAAGCGTGTTGGGATGAGGGAGAGGTGGGACAAGTAACGTAAATAATTGCCCTCCCCTCTCGACCCTTTCATCCAGGAATGGCAGAAGGGTTTGTAAACAATAATTAATAGAAGCCTCCCAACCTTTACTGGAAGTTGCTCAAGGTAATTATATCACCACAACCCCAGCATGGAACCTCAAGTGCAGAGAGGAGGTCAGACACGCTGCTGTCTCTGGTGGCTTTTGACCAAGGTCAGTATTTTCAGCTTGTTCTGGTTTCTGGCCAGATAGAGCCAAAATCTAGAGGAGAGAAGAGGAGGGAGATCTTCCTCACTGTCCATCCTGTAAGCTCTGCAGCCCAAGGGGATCCACACCAGGGGAGAGATGGCCATGCCGTGGCTGGACCTGGTGAAGGTCTCCAGGGTGGTGCACCATGTTCTTTATCATTGTTCATTGACCATAAAGACAGGGATTAGCTGGGAAAGCAGGGACATGGCCACAAAATGCCGCTTTTCTTCTCTCCCAGAAAGAGGAGGGGATGCCTCCTCTTCCAGCTCATCTGGGTTTGCCTCCCTGCAGAGCAAAGCAGAAGCTCTGAACTCAGCAGTGCTTGGCCTTGTTCCTGCAACTGAGTAGGTTCATCTTCACCATCAAAGGGGCCTCACATCTCAGCTTTTGGCTTCCTTGCCAAAGCTCTGAGCTGCAGTGAGCCTTCACAACATCAGCAGGGCTCATGTGGCCTCTGAACTTTCCTCAGCCAGGCTGTCAGCAGAACTTTGCTCTTCTGGCCATGAGACAGCAACCCATGTGGCGGTGCTTGGCGTTCAACATCTGACAGCATTTCGGACCAAGTGCCTGTGACAGTGGCAGGATCAGGGTCATCCTCTGGGATCCAGTACAAAAGCTTTCCCAAGCCTGTGCTCCTTTGCAGATGGCTGAAGAGCATTGCCATTGCCTGTCTGGCTGGAACAGCTTGGCAGGAATCTCCATAGGGGCACCACAGGAAGGACAAGGCATAGAGCCAGCCTGTGTGATACCTGATGGGGTGGCAGCCAGATCATCCCTTCATACATTTTTGGCTTCTTCAGCCAAACCCTTTCACCTCTGAGAGGCCGTGAAGACCTGAAGCCTTGGCCGATACCTCCAGGTGCAGAGGAAGGTGGTCAAGCCCAGCAGACACCTATGGTCAGCTGCATGACAGTAGGTTCAGTGGCAGTGACTGTGGTCCCTGTATATGAGGTGGGAAACCTCTGGAAGAACCCCACTTGTGAGCTCCTGCAGCTCCTACCATTCCCAGACCCTGCAGCACTGAAGCATGCATTCATATCTACAATTCCTGGGATGCTATAAACTCCAAGCAGGCTCCTATTTATCAGCAGTGGTGTCACCATGGCTCACCCTACCAGCAGGGAGCATCTGGATCAGGAGGCAGAGCCCAGCTCTGCTCACAGAACATCAAGGTACCGATGAGAAGCGTGGCATCATCAACTGTGGCCACATCCCTATGGCTTGGAGGAACTCCAAGGAGAGGTGGAGATGGTGCAGGCAGCAGGGCTTGGCAGCTGCCTGACTCAACCACCTGGCTCTGCTGAGCAGGAGGAGGGAGGTAGGGTGACTCAGGAGATGCTGTTTGCATGGGGGCAGGCGGGAAGAGGTGAGTAGGCAAAGCCAGGCAGGAGCTGCAAGCCCGGGTCAGACACAAAGATGAGACATTGTTTGTAGTGGGGAAGTTCTCCCATCCTCCATCCCATGGACCTTCAGCCCTTCCCTTTGCTCTCTCTGCAAAGCCCTTTAGTGGTGAAAATGTTGTGGGTAAGGACAGGTCACCTCAAGTTTGGCAAGGTGACAGAGACCAGAGATGGCTCCTGTTGTGCTGGGAGATCAGTTTTCCTGCCTGAGCTCAGGCTTTTCACAGCCAAAGCCTCCTGCCCTCTGGTCCTGGGGAAGCTCTGAGGCCTGTGTGTCACCAGTTTTCTCTCTTTTGCCAGCATCTGTGCACCCCAAATACTGTCCCTGGCCCTGACGTGGGGATCAGACACAAGCATCCTAGCTGGTCTCACCCTGCTCCATAGCTCCTCATTTTCCTGCTGCAGCATCCTCAAGGTTGAGATGGTCATCCCTTGAAGCTGGATTTCTCCATGGAGTGGAAGCACAGAGCTCAGAAGATTTCAAAGCATGGTGAAACTAGCAGGTACTGAACCCTGCCGCACATCCCAGCTGGGACTGTCACTGAGTCACTAGCAACCTCTGCCCACCACTGCTGGCCTTCAATGTAAGCCATCACTCCCTCCTTCTCTGGTCCTCCTGCCCATGATGTCAGCCTGACCTCATTGCTCATGCACCCCGACTCCCTGCTCCTTGGTTTGATGCCCCAGGGAAGACAAGTCTCAACTCAAATCCCTTCAGCATCTGCCCAGCCCTGTCCTGCACATCAACTCATCACTCTCCTCTTGGAGCCAGGATGAGCTTTATGAGGCCAGCTTGGAGCACTGCAGCAACTTCAGGCCAAACTCGACCCTCACCTGCGTCAGCACCAGACTAGTGGCTTTGGCTGCTTTGCCCCAGGGCTCCTCCAGATCCTGTGTGTTGCCACTTGCAGTCACACAGGGCTCTGGGAATAACAATGGCAGGGTGCCTGGGACTGTGGGCATGCAGCTGTGGAGCAGCCGAAGCCATTTTCCACCCCAGTGGTTTTCCCCACAGCCCTGTAGGGACCCTGGTTTAACTGTGGTGCCGTACGGACCATGGGGTTGCTCTCACGGAGGGTTGGAGCAGGCTAACAGCATCTTCAGCAAAACCTGATCCCCAGGTATTGATTACACTCCACGAACATGGAAACACCCAGATGCTTGACCCCAAAGCCTTTCCTTTAGCAGAGCTTCCCACAGGTGGGGATTTCCTGGCTGAGCAGGACTTTAAGATGTGTCCTCAGCAAGACAGCCCAGGGCAAATCCTGTCCCATCCCTGCGGCACAACTCACCTTCTGAGCCTGGCAGATCATCTTCCGCACCACCTCCTTGATGTGCACTTGCCCCTCGATGGGTGGCTGCATGTAGACAGTGGCACGGGTGACCCCACGGTAGGCAATGGTCTCGGGCCAGCCGAGGTCCAGCTGAGGGATGGAGCGGTCAGACCTCTGGGGCCAGTACTCCAGGGAAGGGGCCACATCCTGCTCGTCCCCTTGGCTGTTATGATCACCCTCGCTCTCCCCGGTGCTGCTGCCATGCCGTGGGATGTACTCAGAGCCAGGGTCGTAGGTTTCCAGTGTGTCCAGGATCTTCTTTAGCTCCAGCTCAGAGAGGAAGTCTCTGATGTTCTCCTTCTTCAGAACCTCATAGAAGGCATCGCGGCCGCGAGAGGCCAGTGCCTCCAGGGCCAGGCGTTGCTCTTCGCTGTAGAAGAACTCAGGCTTGGACTCACTGGACCTCCAGTTGACGTGGCTGTCATCCAGGCACTGCACCTGGGAGAAAGCCATGGTGACTGCACACACCGGTACCTCCTCTGAAGGGGACTCTGTACCCTCAGCGAGCGCCGGATGTCGGCAATAAATCAGGGGTTATTGACCCCCCACCCTCTATGCAGACGATTTCGCTTTGGTTCACCCTCCCTGGCTCAACGTGCAGCTGGGGAAACGAGCTGCTCCCTTCCCCTGCCGCGCTGGAGCTCTCCTCCACCGGCAAGGAGGATTGGGTTTCGTGCTTGCTCCTTGCTCTGCACGGCAAGACTGCTTCGGGGGAGGAAATCCTGGAGCTCCCCACGGCCGCGGCTGTGCAACAGCCCAGAGATGGCCCAGGGAAGGTCCTTCACCTCCGTCTCCACACTCTTCTCATCCTCTGCTCCCTCAAGGCAACCACAGCAGCAGGGTAAAAGCAAGAGCGGAAAACAAATGGGTGAAACTCAGCTTAAATAAAGGGCAGAGCAAAGCAGGATTTCTCGTCCCAGCCGATGTCCGTGGTTATCGCCCTGGAGAGCTGGGTCAGCCGGTGGATTTGGTGGCAGCAAACGTGTCCCTCTGCCTCCTGTGCATTGCCTTGGCTGGCTGGTTGATGATTTGGGGCTCCTGCCAGCGTGCAGTGCCGGGGCTGGACAGGTAACAGCAAGAAGTGAAAAGAGGAAAAGCAAAAGAGTGATTCATCACTCCGCCCTGCCCCACCTGCAGTCACATGCTGCCTTCACACATTCCCAGCCCAGCTCCACGTTAACTCTTTCAGCCGATCTCGTCCTCACACTTTCACCTGGGATCGAGAGCTCCCCTGGGGTCCGTGCGGCTGCGGGAGGTCGACGGCTGGCTGGGGAGGAGTTTGGGTGTTTGTCTAACACAAAAGCAGCTCTCCCCTGAGACCTCTCCCCGGCCCAGTGGTAAGTCAATATTTTCCAGGAAGGCAGCTCTGCTATGTGGTTAACCCCTCATGAGCTGACTGCAAGGACCCCCATGCTAGTGCTGGAGCTCAGAGCCCGGGTGTGTCCTGGTGGGCAGCACCAGGTTGCTGTAAGGATTCCGAGCTGCACTGGGAGAGACTTAAACTGAGCATTAGGAAGAGTTTCTTTACTGAGTGTTTAAACCCTGGAATAGGCTTCCTGGAGAGGTGATCGATGCCCCAAACCTGACAGTCTTTAAGAGGCCTTTGGACAGTGCCACGAATAACATGGTTTAACTTTTGGTCAGCCTTGAAGTGGTCAGGAAGTGGGAGCAGATGATCATTATAGGGCCCTTGCAACTGAAATCTTCCTCCTCTTTCTCCCCTTCTTTTCCATTCCATTCCTTATTCTATTCTAATGCCTCCTCTGCTTCGGCACAAGGCTTGCAGCATGCACGTGGTGCTAGACCTCACTGAGCCACTGTGTTAATAACAGGGAAATGGGCAAAAATCCCTCCTTGGATTCATCAGCTGGTTCTCCCAAGCCAGAAATGTGGAGGTTTGTCACTTGGAAACTCAGATAAGGATGAATTTCAGGAATTGGGGTCAGCTTTCTTGCACTGATGCATGAAAGGGAAGTGCCAGGGGCTGTGTCTCGCTCCCTGGCGTTGGTGTGGCTCATCTGGATATGCAGCCGTGTAAATGAAAGCCCCACTTGAGTCAGGCTCCTGAGGCAAAGCCACCTGTCTGCCAGGATGCTTGGCCATCAAAGTGCTCCTGGCTGCAGGTATGGTGGCCACACAGCTTTCCTGGCTGCCCTGTCCCCAGCCAGGGCTTCCTGGCTGCAAAGCTCTCAGCCCAGGGAGGACTTGGAGGGAAAGACGAGCCAGAAATGTGCAGGAAGGGGAGAACTGGTCTGGTGAGGAGTGACTGAGGGAACTGGGATTGTTCAGCCTGGAGAAGAAGAGGCTGAAGGGAGACCTTCTGGCTCTCTACAGTTCCCTGAAAGGAAGTTGGAGCCAGGTGGGTGTTGGCCTCTTCTCCTAAGCAGCCAATAATAGAAGGAGGGGAAGTGGCCTCAAGTTGCACCAGGGGAGGTTTAGGTTGGAGATTAGGAAAAAATTCTTTGCTGCAAGAGTGGTCAGGGGTTGGCACAGGCTGCCCATGGAGATGGTGGAGTCACTATCCCTGGAGGGGTTCAAAAAAGATGTGGACATGGCTTTTTGTGACATAGTTTAATGGGCTTGATGGTGTTGGGTTGGTGGTTGGACTTGATGATCTTAGAGGTCTTTTCAAACCCTAACAACTCTGAAACTCCAACAGGGTTTTTCAAAGCTGGGCTGTGGCAGGCTGAGGTGACAGTACTGGGAAATTAGTGGTTTTTCTCCCTGTGCACAGCAATGGAAGTGTTTATGTCAGTGCACAACAAAGGCTGCTTGAAATCCCCCTGCTCATCCCCAGGTGCACGATTGTTTGCCAGTTTGTGCCCAGCTCTGGTCTGTCACGTGCAGCAGGTGGCAATGGTGCCAGGGGAAACAGGGAGGTTTGGATCAGAACATGGAGAGGAATGAAACATTCATCTTCCAGTAAATATCAGTTCAGAAGGTGTTTCAGATGGAGCTGATGATTTTATGGAATGGGGACTTTCCTGGTGGTGGGATGTCACCATGGCCTGAGCAGTGAGAGGTGCTGGAGGCCAAACTGGGTGTTTTAGGTGAAATCCCAGCCCTGATGATCAAACTGTAGTGAACTCTGCTGGGACAACAAACATGACAGCTGAGCACCCAGCCAGCACCCATGGGGGACCTCCAGTACTTCATCCTCAGCTGTGGTCCCCAGTTTGGGTGACCCAGCTCTGACAGATTGGGAGCTGCCCTAGATCGGGACCAGTGCATTGTGCATGGGTGTGCATGGCGTGGCTGGAGCGTGCTGCGGTTGGACCCACCTCATCCTCTGCTGGCTGCCCTGGCTCTGTTTTTATTGTGCAAGGAAATTTATGGTCTCCTCAGCAGGGTGTGTGTGTGCTCGTGATTTATTAGATGGTGGCATAAACACAGTGTCTCGTCTCTCCTCTGATGCCCTGTCTCTTACAGCCTTGCTTCTTGGGATGAACTGGAACTGCAGAGCTTCACCTCTGACCCTTGTGTGGGGTGAAGATACTTGGGTCTCCTATCCCCAAGCCACGTGGTGAATTTAGCACCTGAATTGCAGGGAAAGGTCACCACGGCCAAACAATTGATACCGAACATCACAAATGTCCCTGCTTGGCCACCTTGGGCTGATCCAGCCGGAAAGACAGCACGCAGCAGAGACACAGCCCTGCTTCTGCAGCCAGCACTGGGGCAAGCTCCTCCCTGCTGCAGATGGAAGCATTAATTACAAGCTCCTAATTAATTTCCCATTTCTAGCAGAGGGTTTAATGACAAAGCGAGGTAGTGGAGTACAATGCTGGGCTCTGCTCCCAGCTTGGGGGGTTTCAGTTGCATTGTCAAGCTTTCTGGTTTCCACCAAAGGGTTTGGTGGCAGAGCTGTGCCCTAGAGTGGGAGTTTTGGCCGGGCTATGACACCCAGACACTGGTTTGCCCTCTGGAGCATCTTCCACCCACCAGCCATTTGCATGGAGCCATGCACAACCTGCTGTTTTAGGGAGGAAGAAACTGAGGCAGGGAGCAGTGATGGCAGCTTTACTCACAGCTGCTGGAGGAGAGTCACCAAAATCTCAGTGCTGAGTCTAGCCCTGGGGAAATGTGGCCCAAGCTGGGCTTTTTTTAGCCTCCCTGGGATGTGCTGAGTGTTGCTTGTGATTGCCTGCACCTTGCATTGTGCTCCTAAGAGTATGACCAGCAGGTCGAGGGAGGCTCTCCTCCTCCTTTACTCTGCTCTGGTGAGGCCATGGCTGGAGTACTGGATCCAGCTCTGGACTCCCTGATTCAAGAGGATCAGGGAAATACTGAAGAGAGTCCCAGTGGAATCTGTGAGGATGATTAAGGGACTGAAACATTTGTCTTGTGAGGAAAGGCTGAAAGACCTGGGGCTGTCTAGCCTAGAGAAGAGCAGCCCCCAGGGGATCTGATCAATGCTCAGCAAGAGCTAAAAGGTAGGGGGCAAAAGGATGAATCCATATTCTGCCCAGTGGTGCCTAGCAACAGGACAAAGGGCAATAGGCACAAACTAGAACCCAGGAGGTTCCACTCGAAGAGGAGGAGAAACTTCTTTGTTGCAAGGGCGCTGGAGCCCTTGAGCAGGCTGCCTGGAGAGGCTGTAGAGTCTCCTTCTCCAGAGACTTTCAAGCTGTCTGGATGTATTCCTGTGTGACCTGTCCTAGGTGACCCTGCTTTAGCAGGGTGTTGGACTGGATAATCTCAAGAGTTTCCTTTCACCACCCTTTCTGTGATTCTGTGGTTCTGCTCCATCCCTGTCACAACCCATCATACCCCACACTCCATTACTGAAAGCCCCTAGGTGTTTCCAGCTGGTCTTTGTCTTCCAGCAGCTGCTACCGGTGGGGGCAAATCCTTTACCCCACTTTGGCAGGGGGATCAGCATGCAGGAGGACAAAGATGATGCTCCCAGCTGTGTGCAGGGCTCAACTGTGCTGCTGGATGGGTGGATGCAGCCTAGAGAGCCAGGTAGCCCATCCATATTTATGACTGACATTAATTTCCATCCATTTCAATATTTTATGAGCATAATTGAAAAAGAAATAAACCAAAAAAAAAAAAAAAAGAGAGAGAGAAAAAAGAAAAACTGAAAACAAAAGAAGGGTTCAGCACTGGTTGAGGCACAGAAGCTGTTGGGCTTTGACTGTCCTGGCGAGCTGCCTGGCGAGCACGTCCCAGGGTGCTGCTGGCTGCTGCCCATGTGGAGGGTAATTGCTGCAATGGTGCATGAACCTGCCTGGCCCAGTGCATGGGGACAGGCAGAGCCTGCCCCTGGAGCTCTCCTGCCTCCAGCCATAGCCTTGGGTCCTGGTGGGGCCCATCCCAGCTCTGGAGATCCTCTCAAGGTGGCTGTTACATATAGAAGGCTTCTCAGGGCAGAGCCTGCTAGAGCTGGGCTGAGTGCGAGGCAGTGGGAAGTGAGGGTGATGCTGTTGGGCTGGACCCTGCTTGTGTTGAGGCTCAGGTGGATCTGCATATGGGATGCTCCTCTTCCCTCCGTGTCTCCATGCTCCCTGCTTCCCCCACTGGTCCTCTGCTAAGGTCTGGGCATTGTGGCCATAGTGCTGGGTCAATATCTGCCCCAGTAGAGGAGAGTGCAAGGGGAGGGAGGGGTACTGGAGTGGTCCTCTGCCCATGAGGGGTCCTGTCATGTCATTTACCTCTGTCATACAGACACTGTGGCCTGTGTGGACCCTGAGGAATGTGTCCGTGTGTGTGGGGCTGCTGTGGGCTGTTCCAACATTGCCTACCCCAAGCTGGTGGTTGAGCTGATGCCTAGTGGTAAGTGGGTGGGAGAGGGCATCTTCTTCATGGGACTTTCTGCAGCCCAAGGCTGCCCATGAAATCCATCATGACTCAGAGGCTCGGGGGACCACATGGGTGGTCTGGGTGGGTTCCTATGCGTGGGTCCATGTAGGCCCTCTGAGGGTGACTTCAGAAGTGAGGTCAGTGGATGTGGGTAATCCTGGGGCAGCAGAGAGTCTCAGTATCCCAGGGTGTCCCCCAAAGCTATTCTTGCTCCAGTGGAGATTCCAGCAAGTGCCTGAGAAGGGGGAAGCACTACCCTTAGGTGAAGCATTGGGCCTGTCCCATCCCATCCCCTGGAGCTCAGCTGCTCCCTGATGGTCTCTCTCTCGCCTAGGGCTGCGGGGTCTGATGATTGCAGTGATGATGGCTGCACTCATGTCATCCCTGACCTCCATATTCAACAGCAGCAGCACCCTCTTCACCATGGACATCTGGAGGAAGTTGAGGCCAGGAGCTGGCGAGCGAGAGCTGCTCTTGGTGGGCAGGTAGGGACCTGGGTTTCAGAGGGAGACTGGTGGGGCTGGTCCAGCTATCTTTGATCTACCTTTGGTGCCTGGAAGCTCTCAGAGTGCCTAAGCTTATGAAAGAAAAACAAGCCTGTGGACTATTTGATGTATGAAAGCTCTGGGGAGGCAGACGGGGCATTCGGGGCATTTGGAGGGGCAGGGCTGTGCCCTCACTGCCTCCAGCCCATTCTCCCAGCAGAACTGGTGGTGGCTCCCTGGCAGAGTCACAAGCCAAGGGCACGGGGGACCTTTGCCAGGTGGCAAAGGGCAGCGCTGCTCTGGCTGCTCTCGTGGGATGGCAGGTGCCAGCAGGGAGCCCAGGAGCCTGCCCACGGTGCCACGCTCCAGGCGGCAGAGTCAGCGCTGGGGAATGCCTTGCACGGTGCTGAGGTGCACGGGGAGTGTCCTCGGCGTGGGGCAGACAATAACAAGCAGAGAATCTGGGTCAGGGCTTTGGCTGGGCTGTGCTGGGACTGCAGGGAGGGCTGGTTGGTCTGGCAGCTCCAGGAGCAGCTATTTCTTGGCATCTTCCATCTCCAGAGGGTGGGAAGGAGATGGGCAATGATCGTGGGGAACCACAGTCCCACGCAACTCCTCCATGAGAACTGGGGTGGTTGGCTCAGGGGCTGCCGTGCCTCTCCCTGACACTGACTTTGGTGACAATGCAGGGTGATAGTGCCTGGGAGCTTTCTGAGGATGGTTCACGAGTGTTTGGAAAGGGTTTTGCCCGGGGCAGGCAGCACTGGGTGGCTGATGCAAGCAGGGTCCTGCTAGTCGCTGCCCCATGGGCACAGAGCAAACCATAAACCTTCTGGAGAGGATTAAAAAGCTGCTGAAGCTGCAGGTTTGAGGCTTTCTTACCTGCCAGCACAGACAAAAGTGGCTTGGAGTTGTCTCTCAGTGGGGCTCTGGGAGGTCCCAACCACCTCCTGTACCCACCAAGGTGGGCATGCCCCTGATCAGGAGAGAAGGGATTGGCTCACAGGACTAGAGAGAGCTCCCAGTTCCTGCACTTGGTGGCTTGAGCTCCCGACATGGCCGTGCCACCCACCTGGAAATCCTCATCCATATTTGATGTGTGCTCTGTGCCAAGGTGGCAGCACTCTAGTGAGAACATCCAGTCCTTCCCAAATCTCCCCTGCCCTCATGGGAGGCTATGCCAGGCTCTGCCAGGCTCTGCCCTCTCCATCCCTCACAGCACAGGGACAGGTAGCTTAGGGGTTATTGCTGAAGTAGGGTCACAAGCAGCTCCCCAGACTTGCCAGGGTGGGAATGCCCCATCCAGCTCAGGAGAGAAGAGAAGGAATTTGTTGGTAGTTCCTGAATCTGGGATTTTGAGCTCGTACTCTGGCCGTGCCACCTGGCTGGCAATTCCTGCTACTGTTTGGTGCATGCTCTGTGCCAAGGTGGTGGCATGGTGATGAGAACATCCAACCCTTCCCAAATGCCCCCCAGGCTGTGCCAGCCTCTTCCCCCCATTGTTGCCTAAATCTCTACTTTGGGGTGCATGCAGAGGGCTTAGGGCCACTCACCACCCTCAGCTCACCACCATGCTCCTTCATTCCTCCCATGATCTTTTGGCATTCTCTGTGCCTTAAAGATGAACCCAACACAGATTTTTTTCTTGCCTCCTGGTTCAGGGGGTGCATTCTACACCTCACCTGCTTCCTCTTCCCAAAGCAGCAGGCAGGCAGTGGGGTCTCTGGCTTGGAGATGCCTTCAGTGCTTTTTCCGCACCCTCCCCCTCTTATTTTCTTCCTCTTCTGCTTTCTGAGCTGAGCAGATGGAGAAGGAGGTAATTCTGGGAAGCTGTAAACAAGCTGGGCTTAGCTATAAATGTGGTAGCTTCTGGGATGTGTCCTGCTCAGCCCACCTGCTCAGACTGGGCCCACAAAGTGGGGGTCTGGCCAAGACCTTTTGCTTTGGAGGAGGATGATGCTGCAAGGTGCAGCTGGGGTTTGGGTGGAAGTGGGGATGGTGCTGGGGGACAAATGCACCCCTCTGTCACAGCCTGGCTGGGGGGAGCTGAGCATGGGGCAGCTCATCTCACATCCTCAGCTCTCAGGTAGGTGCTTTGGCTGGATGTGAGGGTGCTGAGAGCATCACCCAAAGCTGGCCAGAGCACCCAGACTGCACAGCTGGGGGCTCTTCACAGCACCATTGCCTGGTGCTTCCCTATTTGGGGTCTATCTTAGCAGCCTTTGGAACTGGGCAGGGGCCTGAGGAGCTCCTGCCCACCCCGGGTGAAGCCAGCACTGCTATATTTAGCCTCTTCCATGTTTCTGGGGATGTCACTTGGTGGTAAGCAGCCCACTGCTGACCCACCTGCATCTTCTGGACAGCTCTTCTGTACAAGTGCTGGCACCCAACCCTGACCCCAGAGACCCATCACCACCACAGTGATGCTGTGGGTGCAAGGAGGTGTGGGTGGGTGGGACAAGAACTGCACCCAGCACTGCGTTGCTGCTTGCAGGGTGGTCACAGTGCTGCTGGTGGCCCTCAGTGTGGTCTGGATCCCCATCCTGCAGAGCTCCAGTGGTGGCCAGCTCTACGTCTACATCCAGGCTGTCACCAGCTACCTGGCTCCTCCTGTCACTGCCGTCTTCATCCTGGCTGTCTTCTGGCCCCGAGCTAATGAGCAGGTATGTGCTGAGGGTGGATGGGTTGAGGTCACAGCATGGTGCCAACACTTCCTTGCCCACCTCGCTCCCAGGGACCCAATGGGAGGTGATGCCGGAGGAGCTGGGAAGAGGAACTGAGGCTGGCTGGTGTATCCCAGAGAGCTGGTGGGTGGCTGGTGCAAAGAGAAGGAAGAGGCAGGTGCCACCATGCATGACCATCAAGCGTGGCATGGCTCATGTGGCTGACAGGGGACATCCTCTGTGGAAAGTGTTCAAATTCGGGCAGGACTTGGATGGCCAGGATGCAAGGACCTTCAAAGATCATTTTCCACCCAAACCACTCTGATTCTATGACCCTCTCTCAGTGCTCTCCTGGGAGTTTGTCACTCCTGTGGAGTGACTGTCCCCCTTCCAGCCACTCCACTGTGGACCTTTGCTTTGCAGGGAGCTTTCTGGGGCCTGATGGTGGGGCTGGTGCTGGGACTGGCCAGGATGGGGTTGGAGCTGGCGTACCCCACACCTCACTGCGGGGTCCCTGACCTCCGGCCCTGGCTGCTTGCTGACATCCACTACCTGCACTTTGCCGTGCTGCTTTGTGCCACCACGGGGGCCATCGTGGTGGGGGGCAGCCTGCTGACTTCTCCAACACCTCCATCTCAGGTGAGGAGGGCACCTAGGACCTCTCATCCTTGCCTCACCCACCCAGTCTCCTTGGCCAGAGGTGGTCAGAGGTCACCCAGGTGCACCCTGAGCTTGACTGTGAGGGTCCCCAAGGGGGTTTGCCCTGGGGATATTTTCTCACCAAATCTCACCTTGATTTCTAGCTGAAGGATCTCACCTGGTGGACCCTCTCAGGGAAGCTTCTCCAGCCCTCTGTGGATGACATATCTCATGGACCCCCTGATGGTGAGTGAGTCCTCAGGTGTGTCTGGCAGGAGAGGCAGCTTTAGAAATCCCTGGTCCCCACCTGTAGCAGGCAGCAGGATGGGATGGATGCCCTATGCCTCAGTTTCCCCAGGACTGTGCCACTCACTGAGAGGTGGCCAGTCCCCACAACTCTCTATCCCACTCACTCTCTGTCTTTCTGTGCCAGGTTCCTCCTCAACCACCCCAGGCAGCCAGCAGGCATTAAAGAGCGAGGGACTCCTGGTCACAGCCCTCAAGGACACCAGGGAATCTCACTTCTGGGCCCATGTCTGCAGCATCAATGCCATTGTCCTAATGTGTGTCAATATTTTCTGCTATGCCTATTTTGCCTAGCAGCCTGCCAGCCTCTGGAGAGGAGAAAGGTTCTGGCAAGGGGGAGAAATGGGGATTTGAGTGGCAGTTTTGATTTGGCACACCTGGGACGTGGGATGTTTAAACCCACTGGTGTAATGACCTGGGTGTTCTCAGCACCATGGACTCTGAGTGCATCCTGGGGAGCTGTGAGGGATATTTGTGGGTGTAGTTAGTCCCCAGGAGGGGCCTGGGGAGAGATATTGGGGTGGGCAAATGGATGCTGAAGGGCAGGGGGGAATCTGGGGAGAGATATTGGGGTAGGCAAGTGGGAGCTGCAGGGGAAGCAAAATCACAGTAAAGCAGCAGATGTGTGAATGTGGCCATGGGGGTGGTGGTGGAGAAGGAGCTCCCGCACTTGAGGGTGTCACCCAAAGACGTTTTACTAGCTCTAAATAAAAAGTAATATTAAAAAACATCACAATTTGCAGTACCCACAGGACTGAATCCCCCTGCCCTGAGCAGCCTTCCCTGAGCCCCCTGTGCCCCAGCACCCTTCTGTGGAGTTACCAAGCCTGGCTGCATCCTGGCTGCCTGCAGCCCTCCTTGGAGCTGCGGCTTGCCTACAGGGTCTGGAGAGGAGTGAAGGTTTGGTACACATCTGCTCTTCCCTTCTGCTGCTGTCATCCCACTGGAATGTGGCTCTGAAACAGTTTTTATGGCCCTGGTTCAATGTTCCCTGGAGAGCAGGGCTGTCAGCTCACAGCAAGAGGCGATGCCAAGGCTGGTGGAGGTCTCCCGGGCCAGGGGAGAAGGAAGAGCCATGGCTGAAGGGTCCACCTCTGGCTATAGTGTCCACCTCCAGCACAACCCACACTCCACTGGGACCTCGTGTGCTGTCAGGCATCTTTTGTGGGGACAAGGGACACGCAGTCCATGGGCAGGCACGAGGCAGCTCCAATGAGTGGGGGGCAGTGGGAGCTGTGGTCCTCCTGGCTCACCCACAGCACCAGTGGCAGCTCACTTGCGGATGGGGTGGACGTAGGTGCGGGGGAAGAGGCCAACGCGCCCGTAGATCTTCCCCTGCCACCAGTTGGGATCAGGGCAGTCCAGGACCTCAATGATGTCCCCACGGAGGAAGGGCAGCTGGGAGCCCTCTTGGCCTGAGAAGTCAAACTGAGCTTGCACGAATTTGGGTCTCCTTACCTGGAGGAAAGTCAAGCCAAATGATTGGTGGGAGGAGAAGTGACCCCCATCTACCAGCCCCTCTACACTAGGCAACTCTGTCCGAGTTCCTGTGGTGATGCAGATGTCATGTCACAACATGGTGAGGACCACCTAGGGATCCAGAGTATAGAGGGTATGGGGCACCTGTGGTACCCACTTCCAGGATGAGAGATGGTAGCCATGGACCCAGAGTGCTGGGGACAGCCTCAGGCACAATGGAAAGCCTGCGGTGTCAGGGAGCTTCCTGGAATGCAGGGCAGAGCTTGAGTTGCAAAGGAGCACCCCAGGGCACACGAGTGCCTGGGAGACCCAAGATGGGTGCCCAGAGGACTCCTGCCCCTTGGAGGCAGGTGGCATCCCTCTCCTTCCCGGGTCCTTATGGGTGCTGAAGCCACCCCCAGCTCAGCTTCCCAGGCAGTTTCACCACCTATACAATCATCACCTCAGGGTTTGGCTTTGGCTGGAGCTTTCCTGAAGCTGGCTGCAACCCCATCCCAAGCTTTGCTGCCCTGCCTCGGGCATCACTCCTGGCCCAAGGGACAGTGGGATGGGCCTGGGGTGAGCTGCCCTGCCCTGGCCTGCCAAGCTGCACTGGTGGCTTTCCTCCACTCTGTTTCAGGCTGTTGCACCTTATTCTGCTTGATGCTGCCTCAAGCAGAGCCTGAGTGTGGGGCCAAGTGCCAGCCAGCTGCCTGGGATGTCCCTGTCTGCCTGATACAGAGTCCAGGGCAAAGTGAGACCATAAGAGAGCTGCTGACCCACGGATACAGCCCATGCCTCAGTTTCCCCATGAACCATAGCAGAGTGGTGGCAGCCCTGGTACCAGGGGAGTGATGCAGGATCCCAAAGGGACCACATGTAGGCTCCCAGCCTGGCCCTGCTGCCATCACCTCACACTCCAGTTCTGCGTGTCTCCACGGCCCCATCCCCTGATGGTACCTCCTTGCTCTGGTCCTCATCCTGGAGAAAGATCTGCTGCTTTTTGGAGATGGTGGTTGTCCTGTAGAAGTCCACCAGCTCGTTGAGAGAGTTGAACTTTTCCTCCCAGAGAAAATATTTGCCGTTCTTCTCCCTGAACACCTTGAAGTGCTGGACATGCTGCCCATAGCTGCAGAAGGAGGATGGAGGTTACTCCAGTCTTTGGATGCTGGCAGCACCTAGACACCCTCCTGGCATTGTGGGTAAAGCACAGGTGCTGCTGGCTGGGCTGGGTCGCTGGAGGGGCTGTGCATGGTGTGGTTGTGCCCACAGGTCCCACTACACCCGTCCTGCCATGACTGGGATGATGATGGCACCAGAGTCTCTCCTGGCTTTGCTGATGAGGCAGATGAGGATCCCTCACATGCCAGTGACATAGGCCTGGAGCTGAGACTCACCACAGCTCATCCTACACGTGGCTGAAGCTCAGTGCCTGGCCATGACTCTCAGCATGGGATGCTTGGGACTGGCAGACCACTGGCCATGTCCAGGGCAGGTGACCATCCACGGAGCAACAGGGACCACATCTGAGGCCACAGGGTCAAACTGCTCATGCAGGGCAGGTAAGAGAGCAGAGCAGCCTTGGGCTTGGGTGCTGGCTCAGCTCAGACCTTCCCAAAATCTCTGGGAGGGCTCACTGGGAAAGGTCTAGGGATCTCGTGGTCCTTGCACCTCACCAGAACCCTCCTCATCCTCCTGCTTCACCACCAAGGGGCAGAGCAGTGAAAGCTGCAGGTCTCAGCTCTGCATGTATGGGGAGGAGATTGCAGCAGCTGGGTTTGGGTTTCCAAAACCCCAGGGACCCTACGGACCCTACGCTGCAGGAGGATGGGGCTGGATGGGAGTTTTCATGTGGTGGTACCCCTTGGGTGTGTACCTGGTTGTGGCAGGTTAGGGTGCCCATAATGTGGGGCTGGCATGGGGCCGTGGCAGGGACCTGCTGCTGCCAGGCCCCCGGGCTGGGGCAGGGACTTGGCCACGCTGGCGACGCAGGGCAGAACATGGCTCCCTTTCATTATGGGCAAGAACCTCCTTAAATGCTTAATTAGAGATTAGCAGCATGAGAAAGTGCCCGACTGGCCTGGAGCTGGCTCCTGCTACCCTGGCCCCAGGCAAGGAAGGGGCAGCAATGTGGTGAAAGGCTAAGGGGCAGGCTCTGCCTGTTGGTACACTGCCAAAATCACTGGGCCCGTGGCATTGGGATGGGATGCTGTGTCCCTTTGCCCCTGGGGATGCTTTGAACAACTTGTTCCTCCAGGATATGTCCCCTGGGCTGTGCTTGCAGTTTGGACACAGCCCCTATTGTTACCCACATGGCTGTATTGAGGGGCACCTCAGTGATGGAGGCCAGGGGTACAGTCAGGGAGCAGGCAGCAGTAGTGATGGAAGCAGAGCATGAGGCTGTGGAAAGGAGAAAAAAGTGGGGAGACCCTGAGTGAAGCTCCACCTGGATGGAGTGGGGTACCATTTCCCCAGCCCCTTTGAGGTGTCCTGGGCAGAGTGCTTACCCCTTCCCCAGCACCACCGTGGGGAGCATGTGTGAGGTTGGCCTGATGTCTTCAGCCCCCAAAATGGGGGCTGCAGGGGACCCTTGCCCATCCCACCAGGTGTCCATCTGCTTCCCATGGCTGCTTACTTGACAGAGACGGAGAACTGGCCCGGGGTGCTCTCGCTGTCGCGGATCAGGAAGGCTCCGGGGTGCTTGCGCCGGAGGAGCTGCTCCTCTGCCAGCTGCCGGGAGATCCTGCCCACGTACCACCTGTGAGGGGCACCGGGCTCAACCACGGGCACCTGGGGACACCCCAGCGCCACATCTCTGTCCCACAGCATGGAGGCACTGGCAGCCCTAGTGTGGGTGGCAGTGGGGTCCCTGTTGAGCTTCCTGTTAAGGCTGGGACCCCCACACCAGTTTCTCCCCCCTCCCCAGTTTACCAGAGTGCTTTCATGGGGGGACAGTAGGGTGCTGGGGTTGCAGATGTGTCCCCATGCACTGCCTCATCCACACAAGGTTAGTGAGCATCACCAACAGCTGTGACCACATCCTGTCACCTGTGTCACCACACCACACACCTCATCCTCCACTTTACTGCCTGTCCTCTGGCTCTCTGCTGCATCCCATGACCCTCTATGGGAACAGCCCTGGCAGGGGTGCAGGTTGCAGAGCAGAAAACTCTCTCCATGCCAGGATGAAACTTCTTGCTTGCATTGCTGACAGCTGCTAAAATGAGATCACAGGATCATAGAATGAGTTGGTTTGGAAAAGACCTCTAAGATTACCAAGTCCAACCATGAATCCAACACTACCATGGCCATTAAACCATGCCCTGAAGTGCCATGTCCATGGATTCCTTGAACACCGCCAGGGATGGTGACTCCACCACCCAGCTGGGCCTGACCACTCTTGCAGGAAAGAAATTGTTCCTAACTCTAACCTAAACTTCTCTGGGCACAATTTCAGGCCATTTCCTCTCATTCTACCAGCTGATACTAGGGAGAAGAGGCTAACTCCTACTGCACTACAGCCTCCTTTCATGAAGTTGTAAAGAGCCAGAAGGCTGAGAAGTCTCAGCCTCCTCTTCTCCAGACCAAATAATCCCAGTTCCTTGAGCTGGTCCTCACCAGACCTGTTTCCCAGACCCTTCACCTACTCTGGACCTGATCCAGCCCCTCAATACCCTTCTTGCAATAAGGGGCCCGAAAGTGAATCTGGTGTTCAGGGTTCACCAGTGCCAAGTACAGGGGCACAATCACCTCCCTACTCCTGCTGGCCAGACTATTCCTGGTACAGGCCAGGGTGCTGTTGTCCTTTTTGGCCACCTGGGCACACTGCTGGCTCATGATGAAACAGCAGAGTCCTAATCTCCCATTCCTGCCGAGGCCGTGTCTGTGTATTTTGGAGCTCCAGACCATGGAGACTCTTTGTCACCTGTTAAATTTGTCCTGTGAATGATCAACCACAGGCTCTGCTCAGCCATGGGCTCTGCTCAACCATGGACTCAGCTCAGCCATGGGCTCTGTTCATCTACAGACTGCTCAGCCATGGGCTCTGTTCATCTACAGACTCTGCTCAGCCATGGGCTCTGTTCATCTACAGACTCAGCTCAGCCATGGGCTCTGCTCAACCATGGACTCAGCTCAGCCATGGGCTCTGCTCAACCATGGACTCAGCTCAGCCATGGGCTCTGTTCATCTACAGACTCTGCTCAGCCATGGGCTCTGTTCATCTACAGATTCTGCTCAGCCACAGGCTCTGCTCAACCACAGACTCTGCTCAGCCATGGACTCTGTTCATCTACAGATTCTGCTCAACCACATCTTTGGCACAGAGCATCTCCCAGTGCCACCCCTCCAAGTGCTGCTCAGAAAAGGGTGCACCATGATTATCCCAGCTGGTCCACCAAAGGTGGAGAGGCAACAGGATCTGCCCTGGGCTGCCCTGAGCCCACATGTTCCTGCTTCCCAGCTGCAGGTTTTGCTGTGGCATTGAAATGGGATTTGCCAGGGATAATGATCCAGAAGACACAGGTTAAAGCAGGGCTGGATTAAGCTGGGCTTTAATAAGGTAGTAATAGGATTGTGTCTAATGCAGCTGTAATCCTGCAGGGCTTTGTTGTTCCCCAATTATCATTTATTTAGCGGGCAGCCCAGTGTGAGGGTTGAATTTCTGTGTGTTGAGAGGATGTGGCCCTGCTGCTGCCTTCTGTCCCCTCTGGCTGTGGTGACAATGGCAGGCTGACCCAGCAGGCAGAATCCACTGCTCCATAACTCCATTTTCCCATGCATGGGACCACCCTGGCTTGTGGCACAACTTTGGGCATTGGGATGCACTGTTGGGTGGTGGGAGAGGATGTCCCAGTGCCTGTAGGTGCTACCAGAGCAGGACTTCAAGTGCCTCATTCTCCCCATGGTGGGAAGGTACTCACGGATGTGGCTTGACTTTGATGTAGTTTTTGGGGACAAAGCCCTCATGGCCATACAGCTCAGCCTTGTACCAGTTCTGGTCATCTTCCATGTTGAGGATCTAAGTTGGGAGAGGAGCAGGGAGGCGTCAGCCTGGCTGCAGTCCTCCTGGGACAGGAGCCAAGTGGGACCTCTGACACTGCCCCAGGCCCCACAACTCCCACCCAAACCTCAGAAAAAGGGGTTCTCTAACAAAGGTGACATGCTTAGGGAGTGTTTGTGGGGCACCTGTACAGAACTGGCTGCTTTCCCCAGCACTCCACTGTAGATGTGGATGACTATGGTAGCTGGCAGAGTGCCTGCAAACTCCTGCCCAAGGGAGAGGGTAAAATCTATTTCTGGGACAAGCTGAGGTGGCAGCAGGGCCCCTGTGTCTTCCCCGGGGAGGTGGCAGCTGGGTGGCACTTGAGATGAAGCATTCTGGTGCGAGCAGGGGGTGCTGACACTCATTTCCTCGCAGCACCATTTTCCAGCCTCCCACGCAGGGGCCCGGGGCCGGCACAGCTGTGCAAACAGGATCCGAAACCCCGCGGGGAAAACACGCCGGGCAGGCAGGGACACCACGGTGGGGTTGGGGACCTGCAGTAACCCTTGTCCTCTCCAGGGCTGGCCGCACCCCATGAGGGGCGACTGGCGCTCCAGGAGGAGCTGCTGGCACTGCAGCTTCAGCCCCGTGGAGAAGGGCGAGTGGCTGGGCAGCAGGGCTGGGTGTGGGGGCTCTTGTCCCCATCGCAGGGCTGCAGTCCCCTGGGGGTGTTTTGAGCCATCTCTGAAGTTTTATTGAGATTCCCAAGTGGCATCTGAGAACCCATTCCAGTGCCAGCATGAGGGTGGGGATTTAGGCATATGGTCCTTGCACCCCCCAATGCTTCTGTGGGGCAGCAAAAATTTGTCCTAGCCCCAGGGGCTGCCACAGAAGCCATGTGCCTCATCTCAGGTGGGAGTCTTCTGGCAGATGTGGCTGGTGGCACACGTAAGTGGTACCCACCACTGCTGGCAATGCTGCTCTGCACCCCCTAAACCTCAAAGATGGCTCCTGATACCCCACAAAAAGCCCCAAACAGGCACCAAAGCCAGGTACAATGACATCACCCCATGCCGTGTGCCCACTCTGTCCCCTAAAGCAGCAGCACCCAACCCTGTAATGGCCGGTGGTGCTCCTCCTGTAACCGGTGAGCCTCCTGCCCCCCATACCTTTAGAGTGTCTCCTTTCTTAAAGGGCAGCTCGTCCTTCGCTGTCGTCTGGAAGCTGTAGAGGGCCACCGACTCCATGGTGCTGGCTGTCAGCAGGTGGTGGCAAGGGGTCCTAGGTGCTCAGCATGCTGGGGGTGTGGGGCTGGCCTGGGGCTGGCTGGTGCACGGTGCAGGGCTCCGAGGGCACGGGGCTCTGCGGGCACGGCACAGCGGTGCCGGAGGGCAGGAAGCTGTGCTGATGTCAGAGTGCTGCTGGGGCAGAACCCTGAGCACCTCGCGGCACGCTGTCGGTGGGCACAGCTGCCCAGATGTGCTGGGGAGTGGGGGGAGATGCCAGGGCAAAAGAAACTGGGGGCGTCAGTTGGTGGCACAATTTGATGTCACGGCTGCAGTGAGCCGTGGGGGGTTGGAAGGAAACAGGAGGGCAATGGCTGGACACAAGTAGAGGATGTGGGTGAAGCGTCTGGTGAGCAGGGTGAGGAGGTGGTGCTGACGGCGGAGTCACTGGTATCTTGCATGGCTGAGCAGCCAGCATGGGCTTGGAGAGAGTCATAGAATTATTTGGATTGGGGAAGACCTTTCAGATCATCGAGTCCAACCATTAACTCAGGTCACCACTGAACTGTGTCCCTCAGAACCACATCTAAATAGCTCTGAAACCCCTACAGGGATGCAGTCATCCCCACTGCCCTGTTCCAGGACTTGACAACCCTTTGGGGGAATAAACTGTTCATTGTGTCCAATCTAAACCTTCCCTCGTACAACTCGAGGCCATTTCCTCTCATCCTATTGCTTGTTACTGGGGAGAAGAGACCACCCCTGCCCCAACCTGCCTCCAGCCTCCTTTCAGAGTCAGATGGTTGTTTATGCCAAAAGAAAGAAGGGAGGGTGGGATGGGCAGAGGTGCAGGAGGGAGGGTGGAGGCACACATCTGGTTTCTTTGGAAATCAGATAGAAACCCATGTGCCAGGTCTCAGCTCTGAGCAAGCAGGCTTCAGCACAGCTGTTCCTGGCTTTCTGTGTGGTGGCCCTTTGGGAGCTGATTTTTTCTAGTTTGTTTTTGCAGCAACAGGGAAAAAAAAAAGAAAAAAAATTCCCTTTCAGACTAAAACATCTTCCTGTGACTCTTCATGGCACTGAGTCTGTAAGGCTTGCACCCAGGGCATTGCTGCCCATGGGAAGCTCCCTAGTGCCATGCAGCCTTCACATTGTGTGTGTGGGACAGGGCAGGAAGTGCACGGAAAATCCCCCAGACACTGGTTTTGCTTTTCTGTGAGGAATTAAACTGGGGACAGCTGTGGCTCAATCCGTGCCCACGGATTTGAGTGTTTTCCAGCAAAGAGCAGGACACCTCTTCCACCTGCCCGGGAAGGAATGAGCTGCAGTGCTTGCAGATCCCCGGTGGGGCCACCAGCTTGGTGATTTAGCTCCTCCAAACCTTAATCCCACTTCCCAAACCATGGAACACATCAGCAAGGCCATTTTCAGGGTCTTGATGTGCATGAGAAGTGGAGAGAGATGTGCAGGGTGGCCCTGGGTGCCCAACGGTTATCCCTAGCACAGCACAGGAATCTGCTGGTCCCTGGGGAACTGGAGATGCTGGGAATGCTGGGGAGGGCAAAGGGGCCGTGGGAAGAGGCTTGGTATGTGTGTGTCTGTCATGAGGACAGGACTCAGCAAATCTCTGCTGCCCAGCAAGACCCAGGGGACAGGGCTGCAGCTGGAAACTGACCATCTTAAGGCAGCTCTGGAGAGAAGTGGAACTGGATGATCCCTGGAGAAACCAGCCCCAGCAGAGCTGCTGCTCTAACCCCACTGCTGGCCAAGGCGATGATCCTGTCTCTATGTCCACCAGCATGAACTGGTGATGCCCATGTGCAGAGGGCTGCTTGCACTGTAAGTAAGGAAGGCACTGGCTGGGGAGTCAGTTGGGTGTGGAGGTATCTGAGCACCAGCAAGGGGGTGACATGGGAGAAATCTGCCACCCAACACGGGGTGACAGCCTGCCGTGCTTCAGATGGACACCATGAGGAGTTTTGGGGACCGGCTCCCTTGGGTTGGCAGCAAGGAGGCTTGGGGCCCACTGTGGGTTGTCCAGCTCGGCCCCTCGCACAGTGTCACACTGTCCTGGGTGCTCGAGAGTAGGGTGCAAGACAGTGGAGGTCACAGAGAGGTCCCCAGGCCCTGCTGCCGTGGCCGGACTCAGGACCGCAGCAGAATTGGGTCCTGCCAGCAGATGGCAGCAGTATCCAGGGGGACACTGGGCACAAGCGAACAGTGCCGCATCTCCTCCACTCGTGTTCTAACGAAGCCAGCGGCTCCTTTGGCATTCCTGTCCACTCACCTCCCACACCACAACCTTCTACTCATCCCCTCTTCCCTTTCCTTGCTCCTTGCTGCTGCCCTGGCCACAGTCCCAAGCTAGGGGCGAGATCTCTTCTGTTTGCTTGCAGCTCACTCGTGGCTTGCTCACGGTCTGCTTGTAGCTGAGCACACATAGTCACTGTGTGGGGTGACAGCAGCACCCACGTCTGAGCAGCAAGCTGGGCTGGACACCAGCACAGCCTGCAGCACCAGTTCTGAACTGGGAGCCAAACTCTCCTGCATTCAGCTGGCTTCTGAGTGCCCCATCCTGACTCACTGCCAAGGAACAGGATGGGGTGCCCTGATCCCAGAAAGGCAGCAGAGCTCAGTGTGATGGGCCCAGCTGCATCCATGCAGCATCATGCTGCTTCCAGGGAACCCCCTGGTAATCCTGGTAATGCAAAACTGGAGATGCCCATCACCTCCCGGACTCCAGCTGCTTCATGCCCTGGACAAACCATTTTGCCTACTCATGAAAATCCAAAATCTGCCCCATCAGAGACCTCAGAAGGAGCCAGAGACCCCTGTCATAACCAGCTACCAGTCATGAGGCCACACTGCAGAGCCCTGTAAGGCTGTTTGGGAGCCAATGGCTGACTAACCACAGGCCTGAGACATCCAAGAACTATCAAAACAAGTTATTTGATTTTTTTTGCCCACGTCTTTCCTCTTGTGCCTTGTTGAGTGCCACGTTTTGTACAGCACATGCTGTACCAGAGCCTGTCCCTGCAGTACCAGCTGTGACTGCTGAGCTGATGCCTGGCAGGGTGAGATCTTGGGGGGTCTGTACCCCCATCCCCACATTCATCCTGTCAGAGCCTGAAGCCTGGAGCAAGATGGTCAGTGCTGCATGCTGTGAGCATCAGCCCAGCTTGCGAGGAGACCACAAAGTCCATGTAGGTGCAGTGGCTCATCCTGCCCTGGGACTGACCACCAGCTCATGCTGACTCTGCCTCCACACAGGGCAATTTTGTAACCCTGAGGACAGGCAGAGGAGGGTGCAGCCAGCTCCCTCATCACCCTGCCCTTCCACACAACCACCCCCTGGGTGCATGCCAGATGCTGGGAGCTAGCTGCCTGGAGCTCCTGCCACCTCCCACGTTGCCCAATCTGCTCAGTGAGTATTTCATCAACATCCTGTGTTTACCTGGGTGCAGAAATCCCCTGCAGCAACAGGGGAGGGGAGGAGGGAGGGAGGGGAACCTCTTCTGCTTCCACTGCAGACCTGGGAAGCTTTGTTATTTCTGTTATTGTTGTGTTGTTATTTTTTAGGAAAAAAAATTTCCCAGCAAGAGTGGTCAGGCATTGGAATGGGCTACCCAGGGAGGTGGTTGAGTCTCTGCCCCTGGATGGGTTTAAAAGTCGTTTGGATGTGGTGCTTGGGGATATTGTTTAGGGTGCACCTTGTGGTGTAGGGACATCAGTTGGACTTAGTGATGCTGAGGGTCTTTTCCAGCCTGAATATTTCTGTGTGATTCTGTGTTATGGAGGTGATCCTGCTCTCCCCAGCTCCTCTCCAACTGATGTCCTTTGTGGCTCCTTGCTGTGCCATGGCTCGTGGTGCTGTTTGGAGATGATGGGAGAGAAAGGTGACTCAAGCGTGGCTTTGACTACCATGGTGGAGCTGTAAGCTGCGCCTGGATGGTGGCAGTGCCGGATCATGTAAGCTGGCCCACACCACAGACCCTGGTGTCTAGGGGAGCTTTGACTCTGGCAGTGAACAGGCAGAGGGACAGCTCCTGCCCCTTCACACTGCACTGAGCTTGGAGGTGGACAACAGCACAGCCCAACACACAAAGGAACTCTACTGCAAGGCGCAGCCCTGTGGGAGCCGCGGAGGAAGGGGCTGGTGTGACACCAGGGGCAGTTTTCCCTGGGAAGAAACCCCACAGCCTGTTTACCTCTACCTCTGCCTATCCCCAGCAGCAAAGACTTGCCCACCAAGCACAGAGGATGTGCAAAGGGTGGACAGGTTCACCATGAGCCAGCAAGGTGCCATTTGGGGCCAAGAAGGCCAATGGTATCTTGGGGTGCATTAAGAAGAGTGTGAGCCACAGGTTGAGGGAGGTTCTCCTCCCACCCTGTTCTGCACTGGTGAGGCCATGGCTGGAGAGCTGGGTACAGTTCTGGACTTCCTAGTTCTGGAGAGAGTGTAGTGGAGGCTAATAATATGCTAAAGGGCCTGGAGCATCTCTGTGGGGAGGAAAGGCTGAGAGCCCTGGGGCTGTTGAGCCTGCAGAAGAGCAGCCCCAGAAGGGATCTTCTCAATGCTCTGCAAGAGCCAAAGCATGGGGGGCAAGAAGATGGGGCCAGACTCCTTTCAGTGGTGCCCAGTGACAGGACAAGGGGCAAAGGGCATGAACCGGGAACTGGAACCCAGGAGGTTCTATCTGAACAGGAGAAGCTTCTTTGCTGTGAAGGTGACAGAGCCCTTCAAAGGTCCCTTCCCATCAAACCACTCTGTGATTCTGTGGTCCTGTGCACTGCACAGAGGTGTCAGTCACCCCTAGCTGCCTGCATGTCTGGAGACCAGTAGTGACCTTGGGATGCAATGGGGATCTTCTGCCTGTGGAGGAAGTGAATGCCCCACTGAGGCCCCATGCAGAGAGGAAGCAACACCCTGGGCTAGAAAATGCCATGTCAGTGCCCGTAAACAGGAGGTCAGAGTCAGCAATTTCCCTCTGGAGCAGAGGTTGCATTGGTGACTCCTGAGAATCAGACTTACCCTTGTGTGCAACTCCACTTCTCTGCCCAGCCCTGCCCACACTGAGGAGTTTGAGTCACTGTTTACACCCTGGTGTAACTCAGTCTAGAGCATGGCTGGCATTAGAAGGATCAGGCTTCTCTGTACCTCTCACTGTCCCATAGGACCTGTAGGGAAACATTTAGAGGAGGGGGAGCCAGCAGCCCCAGAGCCAGTTGGTCACATTCAGTCAAGCATGGCCCTGAGAGGCTCTTTGAGGGAAGCATCGGTGGCCTGCAGCCATGGAGTCATATCTCCTCTGGGTCTGCAAGGATGGTTTGGGCTGGCATTAGATTTTCTGGGCTAGTAAATCAGAGTGAGTCTCTCTTGCTCATAGTGTAGGTGGGATGGGAATAGAGACCGTGGTACCCAGCCTCTGGAGTGAAAGTCCAAGGAGGGACACCAGGTGGTAACAGCTCACTTTTGGCACTTGGGTCTGTCCCTGATGATGTATCTGGAAAAGGACTTGGATTCATGAAGTCTCAGATGTGGAATTCAATCCCAAATCTGCAAGGAAGGGTCGCTGAGGAGGCAGGTCCTCCCAAACAGCCTCCTCATGCAGTCTTGGAAGGCAGCTGGGATGTTAACTGCTCATGAGACAATCCTCAGGGCCAGCAACAGAGGAAGCTGTTCATCTCCTTGGGTTCTATAAAAGAAAGTGGAGAGCTGGCCTTGGGCCAGTGGGGAGTGGGTGGCCTTTGCTGTGGTTGTGTCATGAAGATGCTCATGAGGTCCTGCTGTTCCCTTTGGCACCCTGGGACACCCCAAGAGCAGGAGGTGGACTGTCCCTTTGTCTGTAAGGTGTCCTCCTTTCAGCTGGCTATGGCTTCCTTGTGTGTGACCTGGAGAGGACTGAGTCATTCAGCTCTATCTGGATCGTGCAGCTTGTTTCTTGCTGGAAGGACATCCTGTTGTGTGCTCCATGGCTGTGGTATGCTGGTCCTTGAACTCTGCCCTGGGACATTACTGTGGCCACTGACTTATCTGGGGACAACTCTGGGTGTTCCCAACCAGGTAAAACCAGGCTCTGCTTGAAGCTGCCTGAGCAATGTTTTCTACTGAACCTGATGAGTGCTCCTTTGGGAATGTCTGATAGAGGCTTCTGTGGTGAGAAACCTCTGCGGCATCCAACCTCCAATCTCCCTCCTTGGCATTGGCATGCCTACGTGGGTTATGGGGAAGGTGAGGTCCCCATACCAGCACTATCTGGGTAGACTGGTGCTGCAGCATGTGTGGGAGCTGGGGTTTCTCTGCCATCTCTTTTGGGCCCTCAGGAGCCATCTCCCTTTAGTCAGGGCTGGAAACTTACCATGCTGCATGCCATGAGCACAGCAGAAGGGCAGAGAGGGTCACATCACTGCTTTGATTTGCAGGGGAGAGAAATCAGAAGAGTGCCTTTAACTGGAAGCTTCAAGGGAATCGGGCAGAGAGGGTGGGGTTTGGGCGTGGAGCCTGTTTGCTGTCACTGCCATGGAGGAAGGCTCACAGGAGTAACCCCACTTATGGACAAGGGAGCTCTGCAGCTCCCAAAGGGCTTGTTTTAGGGGAACCATGAATTTGGTCATAACCAGACACAGTCTGAGGCTTGAGCAGATTCCGAGAAGCTCCCCCTCAACAGCAGCAGCTGTTATTTTTCCAGGATTTGAGAAGAAAAAATGCAAGCAGGAAGCCTTGCGTAGGTGAGGGGACCATGCTGTCCCCGCCCTGACTCAGCAGGCAGGTCTGCCACCTCCCACAGCAAAAGCCCTGTGGAGACAAATTGTGCGTGGTCACTCGTGGAGGGCAGCCTGAGCTCTCCACCAGAAAAGCACTTGAATTTTGGTTCCTCCTTAGGGCTGGCTGGTTAACAAAGAAGTTATTAATAACCAATTAAGCCCGAGCTCACGTCATGCCTTCCTCTGGAAGTGTGGCAACAGCATCTGTGGTTCCTCCTTCTGCACCATACCCACTCTGCTCCTTCAGCCACTGCAGCTGGATAGAGAAGTATGGGTGGGGGGTGGGGTGGGGAATGACTTGGGCTGGTGTCTTGCCACCACTGGGTTGCTCTAGTGGGGACATGGCCAGGCAGGGACACTTCCCAGGCAGGGATATGGGGGACCACTGGTGCAAAGACTCTTCCAGGGTGTATTTGGCTCCCTTTGGCCATGAGGAGCGAGTGTGCAGAAAAGGAGCCCTGAGCAGCAGGCACTCGGTCAGTGCCAGGGCAGATGGTGTGAGTCAGCCGTGGGGACAGTCCAGGGCAGAGGGCCAGTGGCCAGAGGGAGGGAGTCTTTCTCGGGCTGAGGATGTGTATAGTCCTGCATCCCCAGCCAGGCTGGCAATGAGCCGGGCAGTGAGGAGGAGGAGGAGGAGGTGGCAGGCAGGCTGCTGGAGTGGGGCCCACCAGGATAATTCACGGAGTGCCGGATGCGCTGTAAAACCCCGAGAGAATCCGGGCACTGTGCTCCTCCTGAGACTGCCTATTCAGGGCAGAGATGGGGAAGACAAGAGGGAGGAAGCGGAGGGAAGATGGAGCACTGAAGGCCTCTGTGTCTAGCCGGTGACGGATGCAGGTGCAGCTGCGGGTTCCTCGGATGCTCCACGCCGCCCTTTCCTGCAGGGAAGCAGGAGATGCCCTCAGGAGTCCTCCTCAGGATTCCAGCTCCACTTCACTCTGATTTATTTCTGCTGCCACAGAGTCTGCTGCAGTTTGTTGTCTGTTTTTTTTCTTACAGAGCTGGGCCTGGAGGTGGCAGATGTGGATTCTCTGAAGACTGATCTAGGGTTGAGCCTCCTAGTTACCATGACCTCTCTCTCCTCCCCAGCTGCCCATCTTCAGAAAGTGTTTAGAACTGAAGTAGCTGTGAAAACTGCCCAGCATGGCATCAGCTTGGTCCTAAATGAGCAACCAGCCTCAAAAATTACGAAGGAGAATCCACATGCAGGGCCTTGCATGTCCCTGCCCACACAGTGCTCCTGCATCTGCTTCCCTTCTTGAGAAAACCAAGCTGAAGGAAGCTGCCACCCTTGCTTCAGTGGCACAGCACTCTCATGTCATTCTCCTGAGCAGTGCTTTTGCCTGTGCAGACAAAATGGAAAGAGTGAGCAGAGGTTATTTTTGGGAGGCTACAATAAAACTGATTGATTCTTGCCCGGGGTTGAGTTGGACTGAGATTTCTAACACATCAGCTATGGAAATCCAGACTAATCTCACTGAAGCTTCTCCAGACATCCTCCTGTATAAATGTAACCAGGATCTGGCCTGATTTAAGGAAACACTACCCAGGGGTTGGCTCCAAGATGTATGCTCTTGCTTTCTGCCTCCCCTAGCAAATGCCCTGTGCAGCACTCCCACAGGGCAATTCTTAATATTAAATGGAAAGTCAAGGCACTGCTTGCTTTAGAAACATTCCTGCAGTGCTGGAAATGAAAGCATTTGTTTCAGTAGAAGATTTTATGAGATCCCCAGGAAACTGGGGACCTGGGCCACTTGCCCATGAAGCTGATGGCAAAGGAACACTGTGGCTGGGCTCGCCCTGCAGCGTGGCTCCTGCAGGGCTGGTGGGTTGAGTGATGTAAGGCACTGATGTTAGCACAGGTAATAAAACCCTTTCCCATGTAGGTGTATGCATGGCACACACATACAGATGGATGCATTTGCAACATCTGAGAAAGAATAGAGCAAAACACTGTTGCATGTCTGTGTTTATATAAAGAGTTCCTTTCGGCAAGCATCTGAAATGCAGATTTGCTGTCTTCCTTCCCTCTTTCCTTCCCTCTCTTCCTCTCTCAGGCTGAAAGAGGAACTGGGTTTGGGTTTTGCTGGGTAGCTGAGGCCGGCTGACAGTCTTGGTCACTACAGGCTTTGCACATTTGAGCACCTTGCTAACTTGTGGAGCTAACCATTAGGCGGTAGCAGGAAGTAATGATGTGTTATGTCCACTTGTCTTGTCATATGAATATTACACGATGATGTCCCGCAGTGCTGGAGCAGTGTTTGAGAGCAGGCTCCTGACTGTATCATGCTGTTGGTCTTCCCAGCTGCAGGGACTGGGATTTCAGTCTCTTTGGATTTGCCTGAGAGCAAGGAAGGGGTTGGAGGCACTGTGGGACACCAGTTTCCTTGTAAGGCCTCAGATGAGCAATGAGGGCAAGAGTTGGACCTTGGGCAAGTTCCAGCACCAGGTGGAGAAGATAGAGTGGAGAGCAGTGTGCAGGAGAGCTATGGTGGGTGCTGCCCTTTACTAGCAGTGATGTGGAGGAAGAGGAAGAATTTGAAATGGAGGATCTCATGCAACCTGCAGACCAGCAGGGACAGCAAGGACTAAGTACACAGGGCACAAAGTGCTCTCAAAACCATCCTGGGTAAGGGCCTCAGCTTCTCTCCATCCTGGACACCTGTGTTTTCTTGCTCTGGAGACCTGGGAATTAACTTGAGGTCTGCAGCCCAAGCTGGCATCTGCCTGCTGCTTCCTCAGCTGGGACCAGCAATGCAGCCTCTGCTGGTTTGCAGCTGCACTGTTCTTGGCTCCTCAGGGCAGAGATCCTTACTGGTTCAGCAGATGATTTTTGCATATGCTTAAGTCTACCTGTGTAGGCTGGGCTTTGGGCACCCCTGGGTGCTGAAGGATTAAGACTCATGCCACCTGCCTACAAGGCTTAGCAGAGGCTTTAGCCTTAAGGGTGTATAACACACCAGTTAGTGGAGTCTGGTGAAAGGCATGCAGGGATGGAGCTTGCAGGAGAAATCCATGACAACTTGCTCAGGAGTGCTGGAAAACAGCATCTGAGTGCTGCACTTGTTTGCTGCTCTCGAAGACAATACACATGCAGGTTTGAAGTGCTGAGCTGGGAGTCAGTGTGTGGGAAGAGCATCCATCCTGCTTAAGGACAAAGGTATCCAGTCATAATCCCAGCCACAGTAGTTAACAGAGAATGCTGGAGGACAGGTATTGGAAGTGGCTGAACAGATTTCTGTGTTATGTTCTCCTAGGACCAAGCAGTGCAGGGTTTGGGCACATCGTGAACCAGAGTTATGTCTGTAAGATGCATCTTGAAAGAGATGCCCATGAGTGCAGCTCCTCCAGCTTCCTGACTCCTCCAGGCTCTAATCTCAGAGCAGAACAGAAGGTCTTGCCCCGCCCAGAGGGAAAAACACTAGAGTCTTTCTCATGATAACCAAATGCAAGCTAGAAAAGCTGCTGCAGACCCTTGGATGTTAGGAAGAAATTCTTTACTGAAAGAGTAGTGAAGCATTGGAACAGGCTCTCCAGGGAGGTGGTGGAGTTGCCATCTCTGGATATGTTCAAAGAACAAATAGATGTGGCTCTCTGGGACGTGGCTTAGTGGTCATGGAAGGTGTTGGGTAGAAGGCTGGACTTGATGATCTTAGTGACCTTTTCCATCCCTAATGACTCTATGAAGGATTCCAAGCAGAACAATAGAAAGCAAGATGCACAGGGTGGACACGTCTGTCAGTTCTCTTTTGAGGGTCAGTGGTGGCTTTGGTGGAGGAAATCAGCTGCACAGCACAGCCCTTCCTCTCCAAGCAGTTCAGATCCTGCCGAGCATAAAGCGCTTCTCAGCTCGGCTGTGCGGGTGTCACGAGCTCTTCTTCCGGCCCACTGGTGACAGCTGTGGGGGTTTCAAGATGTCAGGCAGCTCAGGCTATTTTGGCTTCCACCCTCCCCAACTGGGTCACCCAGCTTACGCCTCTCACCAAAGGCCACCTGCAGTATTGCTAAAATCTATTGTGGCTGCACCGTGGTTTGCACCCCTCCTGCCCGCCCCAACATGAGGGATAAGCAAGCATAAAAAGAGGCTTCTCGAGGGATAGAAGAAACCTCTTGTCCGTAGCAAACTTGCTTTGCAGTTATTTTTGATTGAGGCTGAGGCTGTTGTGGTTTGTGCCCCAGAAGAAACCAGGCTGTGCACAGCCAGCTCCCAGAAGTGGTGGTGTTAGCCTTTTACCTCCTCTGATCACAGAGATGTTTGATTTCTAAAGATCAGAAAGGAACAGGTTCCTTTGACTTCCTCTGATGTTCACAAGGTCAGGGAACAATCCTGTATTTCCCTGCCTCAGTCCACAAGAATGTGGAAGCTCGTAGGAGTATTAATTACAGCCAGTTAGAACCTGCTTGACTAGCCAAGATGCTCAAATGGCTACTGAAACCTGCTGCTGTTGAAGATGGGTATTTTTCTTTAATCAAAGAAGCCTTCTGGCTTTGAGAAGCCTGCAGAGTGCTTGTCCAGCAGGACTGCTGCATGGAGCAGCTTTGACAGGTAGTGTTAGAACTGAACATACTCCTGTGAAATTCTTGCTTGCCGTGCTGTGCAGTTTGTTTGCTTTGTGGAGTGCTGATGGCTTGTCACGGATCTCTTTCAGCCCAGCTGGTCAATGGTTTAATCTGCTTGTTGATTACACCAGGACCATGTATTTAAGTCCTGCACTGCTTAGGCTGTTTTGCATTCTGAAAACCACGGGAAGCCCTGTTGAGGATGGGGCAGCAGGGACAAGCTCGGAGCTGCAAGAGTCCACGCAGATATGAAAGTTGCAAGAGGATTTGTGAGCCTGGGAACGGAGGAAGTTACTTGCAGAAGTGGAAGTTGAAAACCTAGAAAATGGTCCAAGTAATTAAGCAACTGGCTGGGTGCTGAGCAAAGACAAAGCCAACAGACAGGCCTCAGTACTCATCTGTCAAAGGGACAAATGATCAACTTTTCAGCTGTGATAATCGGTGGTGGGCATCCAGCTGTAATCCAGGGACATGGCCGCACCATGGGATTGAGCCCTTGGTTTAAAAGAGTTCAAAATGCCTTTAGCTTCCAGCACTTGGTCTGCTTCAGAGGGCCCTGTCTTTGCTACTGAGAGCAGCAGTGTAAGGAATTTAGGCTTAAAATGGTTGTAACTCTCCAGCTTTGTTCCAGGGTCACACAGAATCACAGAATATTAGGGGTTGGAAGGAACATCGAAAGATCATCAAAAGTCCATGCCTCCTGCCAGAGCAGGACCACCTTTTAGTTTTTATTGGGTTTTTTTTTATAGTCCTTTATTATTTTTTTAATCCCATTTCTCCCTCATCTCCCTCCTTTCCTCTCCATCTCCTATTGCCCCCCATCTTCCCCCTCTCCTCTCCATCTTCCCCCTTTCCTCTCTATCGCTTTTCCACCATCTTCCTCTTTCCATCTCCATCTCCCTCCCTTCACCAGCAGCAGCAGCAGCAGCAGCAG
>VWYK01029032.1:0-22062 GCA_013399775.1 Semnornis frantzii | reverse complement strand
AAGATATTGTAAATATTGAAAATTTATCATCAGTCTCATGCTGAGAGATTTTTTGACAGCTGGTCATTCAGGAGCTAGAACAGAGCAAAGTTACCTAGGAAGTACCACAGTGTTGCTGCTGTTTTCAAGGACACTGCCACTCTGCTAACATTAAAGCTTACGTTGACAGCCTTTATCTTTGGAGCAGATATGAATAAACACTGTTAAGATGTTTATGAAGGCTGCTAGGATTAATAAAACATTTAAAGTTTCCTAATGTCTGTCAAAGTAGGTATTGTATGCAAGTAGTGAACTGATTCAAGGGTAAAACCTATTAGATCTATTAGATCCTGTTGCAAATGCTGATTTTTCCCCTCCAAACACGTGAGATTGTTGGGCGACATAAGGTGGTAGATGGTAAATTGCATGTAAATATTATGGGTTTTGTTTTCTGTAGCTTATTTGATTGGATTTTCAGAGATTAATTTATAAGTTCTCCCTGATGAAAAATCTGGGTCAGCCTTTCATGGTTGTGTATGCATTTTAATTAGAGACATGTGCTCTGAGAAAGACAGCTTTCCTCAGAGAGTTCCTCTTGTAGAAGGAAGAAAAAAAGCACAACAAGACAACAAAACAAACTGAACTGCAAAAAAAAAAAGTAATGAATCAGTCATGGTATGAGACTGAATTTCCAATCAGCAGTTCTGATAAAGTCAAGGCAAGATAAGGAGCTTTGAGGAAAACAGATCACAAGTGCCTCATTATGCAAAAGGGCAGAAGTTCATAGGTTCATAGAATAGTTTAGGTTGGAAGGGACCTTTAAGGTCATCTAGTTGCAACCCCCTGCCAGAGGCAGGGACACCTTTCGCTAGACCAGGTCACTGAAGGCTTCTTCCAACCTGGCCATCCTCACTGTAAAGAATTTCTTCCTAATATCCACTCTAAATCTACCCTCCTCAAGCTTAAAACTGTTTCCTCTCTTCCTATCGCTCCAAGCCCTTGTGAAAAGTCCCTTCCTGGCTTTCTTGTAGGCTCCCTTCAAATACTAGAAAGCCATCATAAGGTCTCTGTGGAGCCTTCTTTTCTCTGCACTGAACAGCCCAAACTCTTTCAGCCTATTTCTATAGGGGAAGTGCTTCAGCCCTCTGATCACCTTTGTGACCCTCATCTTGACCCACTCCAGCAGGTCAATGTCCCTCTTATGGTGGGATACCAGAACTGGATGCAGTACTCCAGATGGGTTCTCATGAGAGCAGAATAGAGGGGTAGAATCAACTCTCTCGTCCTGCTGGTCACATTTGTTTTCATACAGCCCAGGGCATGGTTGCCTTCTGGACTTCAAGTGCACACTGCCAGCCCATGTTGAGTTTTTCATCAACTCAAGTCCTTTTCAAGACTGCTCTCAAGCCGCTCCTCACCCAGCCGATATTTGTGCTTGAGATTACCTCGACACAGGTGTAGGACCTTGCACTTGGCCCTGCTGAACTTTGTGAGATTGGCTTTGGCCCACCTCTCAGGCCTGTCCAAGTCCCTCTGGATGGCATCCCTGCCCTCCAGTGTGTCAACCAGACCTCACAGCTTGGTGTCACCCAGAAAGGAAAGTATTATGCGTCCCCTCTTTTTCCTATACATAGTTCAAAATGCAGTTCTCTGCCTTTTCTGACACTGAAAAGCAAATCTACACCTTAAGTGCAGCACACTGGTTTGGAAGGGAAAGTTAATTCACTGTGGCAGATCATGTTAGACAGGCAGGGTTTTTCCTTCTGTGGTCAACTTTGGTGACTGGTAATCACTTAATGATTGAAAAGAAGTACAATACTATTAGAAATTAAAAGAATAATGTTAGTTTATCCTGTTGATTGATTGCTATCTACTTATTAGCAGATAGATGTCCTAGCACTTGAAAAATATATGGAGTTTTGATAAATTGAGTATTTTTTCTGTAATGTGTAGAATTTTCCATTTTGCATTAAATTAACCAACCAATTTTTTAATCAACTAATAAATTAACCAATTAATTATTCAGGCAATGTGTGGACGAGGTTATTACTAATGACAGTATAGTAAAGAACTTCATGTTTGGGTAAATGTCTAAATTTTCTCTTATTTCAATGATTTTCTTGATTATATTCTTTTTCTTTAAAATAATGATAATTAAACTCATTAATGCTTTTTCTATACTGTAGCAGTCCAGTTGTGATGTTCTTGTCACTTTGAGGCAGTTAGATTTTAGACTTGTTTTTTCTACTTCTTTTCTGCCCCAAGTTATAATTTGAACAACCATTTAGGGACTTCAGAATCATAAGAAAATCTTTGTTAACAATGAATTCTTTTCTAGCCAAACTTTCTTTGTATATCTACAGTAATCATAGAATGGTAATGTTGGAAGGGACCTCAAAGCTCATGCAGTTCCAACCCCCTGCCATAGGCAGGCACATCTCCCACTAGTACAGGTCACTCAAGGCCTCATCCAACCTGGCCTTGAACACCTCCAGGGAGGTTGGGGAGCAAAGGATCTTCGATCTCATTGGGTGATTCTGTGCTCCACAACCTCCCTGGGCATCCTGTGCCAGTGTCTCACCACCCTCACTGCAAAGAACTTATTCCTAACATCCGGTTTAAAGCTCCCCTCTGCCAGTTTAATACCCATATAATAATGCAAAAACTGAAAAATTGCAGTGTGGGCAAACTTTTTACTGGAGAAGCACATGCCTTAGTAACTTGGGGTTAAAGCTAGCTCTAGAGGGCAAATCTTTTGAGGAACGGCTGAGGGAACAGGGGTTGTTTAGTCTGGAGAAGAGGAGGCTGAGGGGAGGCCTCATTGCTCTCTACAACTACCTGGAAGGAGGTTCTAGTGAGGCAGGGGTCTGGTTTCTCCTCTCTGGTATCAGGTGATAGGACAAGAGAAAATTGCCTGAAATTGTCCCAGGGGAGTTTTAGGCTGGATATTGGGGACCTGGGAGTTGGGGCTCTGAAACCTGGAGAAGGGAGGGCTTTGAGACCTTGGAGTGGCCTTCCGGTATCTGAAGGGGCCTACAGGAAGGCTGGGGAGGGACTCGTGACAAGGTCTTGTAATGAGAGGACAAGGGGCAATGAATTTAAACTGGCAGAGGGGAGATTGAAACTGGATGTTAGGAGGAAGTTCTTTGCAGTGAGGGTGGTGAGACACTGGCACAGGTTGCCCAGGGAGATTGTGGCTGCTTCTTCCCTGGAGGTGTTCAAGAAACATCTGGACTTGACACTTTGTGACATGTTTTAGCCACCATGGTGGTGTTAGGTTGATGGTTGGACTCGGTGACCTTAGGGGCCTTTTCCAACCAAAACAATTCCATATGAAAAGCAGGACTGTTCACACACCACAGATCCAGTTTTAGTACGTTTTCGGTATAGGTAGGTGTATTTAGTTGTTGGTGAGCAGAGTCCACACAGCAGCTTTAGCTTCTCAACCATTCTGAGGAGGTCATTCAGTATATTTGAAGATTGGTTAGGGAGTCAGCATAAGGACACACATGGGTCCTCCTGTGGGAGGAATGCATCCGGGAAACTGCATGGGATTCAAGATAAGGAGGAGTCCTGTTGGCCATTTCAGCCTTTACATCCCATACACTAGGCACTGCAATACTGTTCTGATGGTTACGTTTCTGCACAGAGGAGGAAGAAACTGTAAATGACAACCAACACAGCTCACAGATTTGAACACCCTGCGGACTCACTGCACTTTTTCCCTGCAGCCTCTATGCTTGGGGGCATTATTGAAGGCAGACGAATAATAACAAAGCCTTCTTCACCCCCTAGCACTGAGTGCTTTCAAATCTGAGCTGTGGTGTTCCCTACCAAGAATTTTAGGTGCCCAGCAGTTTTCCGAGGGATGACTTAAGTGCTTCATTTTCAGCTTCACTATGAAGATGATAGCTGGTAAAAGAGGCATTAACTGAGAAATATTTCTATTTATATTCAAGTAGATGCCTATAACTGTTGTAGTCACCTACATACAATGCAGTATATACTCAAATGTATATATGCAGTACTTCCAGATCATTCAGTGCTTTGAACTGTCAGTCTTTTCCATCATTTTGTATTTTTTACATTCTCATTTTAAATGTGCAGGTTTAAAAAACGCTTGACTGACATACTGTAGTTTCTTGTGGTCTGTGCATCTTACAAACAGACTGTCATATGTGGCTACCAGGAGCCACAAAAAGAAGAAATTGGCATAACTGAGCCTTTTTAATTTGCTTGTTTCTTGGAGTTGCAAATTCAAACATGTTCAACTAAGAAGTACAGGGTCTGGAGTCTGAGTTCTATCACCTAGGCTCAGTGGCTGTTGTTAATTCTTTTATGAATGTTAAGATACCACTGCACAATTGGTTTTACCACTGTGTCATATCCCTGTCCTTTAGTGATTACATAGGAATGTAAAAATTAATTTTCAATATTAAGGTTCCAAGAACTGTCTTGATTTGATCCCACTTATTGTAAATTTATTGCCAAGTTTTGACTTAGTTCATAGGAGGTTGTAGTTCAGCCTCTCAGAGACTTAGTTTCTAGGTACAGGACTGAGATCAGGTTCATTGCCTCATTGCATAGGACTCCAGCAGCATTATTATTTTACGCCAGTCTTCTTTTCCCCCAGTTGTTCTCCATGCCTCATTGAATCATGCAGTGATTTTACTGTTCATTTTAAGGCTTTAAAAAGATTTTGCCCTCTGTTAAGTACTTGCCTTTCCATTTACTACAGGTCAGAATTTGACAGGACTTCTTTACTGTGCACTGAAGCATGCATCATATTAAAAGATGCACAATAAGCACAAGGCTTTCCTTGCCATATCTCTGCAGTGATACCAGCTCCGGGAATGCTTTCCCATGGAAACATCTTAAAGCATTTTACAAGAAACTTAAATATCAGACACATTTTACAGATGAGTAAACAAAAACACAAAGGAATGACATGATTCAACTCTATTAAACACAGAGCGTAGGTCTCCGTGGTATAGCACAACCTTTAGTATCCTGGATCAAAATTTGATGGACACTACATCTGCTTTGTGTAATAAAACAAGAATGGTGACTGAACTGACACAGTCTAATACTTATGAGTTGTTAGCCAGTTCCTCCTGTGTGCTATTCGTGTACTCCCTCTCTACTCTGAAGAGATTTGCCTGTTCAGTAGGGGGTTTGAGGTTTTTTGGTTGGTTGATTTAGGGTACTTTTGCGGTTCATCGGTTGGTTGTTTTAAAGCAATTCAATAGTTCAGTAGTTCAGTAGTTGCTCTGGTGCATGCACATATACCAGAAGGTCTTCGTGCCAAGAAGGAGGTTTTAAAATAGTGACTTGCTTTGCTGACTGATTGTCTATCTGGATTCAGCATACCAGTTCAGGAAAGAGATGTGGATTTGAAAGGCTGTCGCCTTGGCACTCTTTACTGATGATACAAATCTGCAAAACCCAGCAAAGGTTTAAACAGTTTTTGACATTTTAAATCCTCGAAAAGAAATCCTCTTTTGCCTTCTGGCATTTCTACCTACAAGAATTCCCTTTATTGGAATCTGGAGAATTTAGCCCAAAATGCACACCTTTTTTTTTTTTTTTTGAATATGGACAATTGAAAGATTCCAGATTTTAATGAACAGATCAACTGATAGCAGGAGTTTTCCTGATGGAAATGTTATATTCTGTTTTTATCTTCTTGGATTTTACTTTTTATCTTCCTGTTCCTTGAAGTATCTAAAGGCAGGGACCTTTGAGGTGCATATTTGGAGTTTTGTCTTCAGCTCTTGTACAACATAAACGTAAGCCTATAAAATTCAAACAAAATATTAGACTACACCAGACAAACTGTTTCAAATGGGACTTTTTCTAAGTAGCTTTAGTCTTTACTTTGGCATTGTTCCCAGCTTATGGTTGAGTGGTTCCTGGTAGTTGACTACACTATGCACTTTAAAGAGGAAGGCAACAAAGGTCAAGTTGTTCATAAAATCATTAGCCAAATGTCAGAAGCAATTTAGTCTCAATAAAGTATTTCCCTGACGATCAGAGTTACCCATTATAAAACATTCCTTCCAACTGCATTTTTACTATTCATCAGTGAAGAACTGGACAGTTGACAACAACTAAATGCTAGTAAGGGAGGTACACATTTTAGATATTTTTTCTCTGTAAAAGCAGAGTGAATTTGTTCATTTGAAATATAGACTCAGACTGAAACTAATTTAACATGATTCTCATTGTGACCCCAAATTTAGCTTGCGATATATAAAAGCCTTTCAGCACCTCATCGAGTCTTACCTGGTGGTGAAACAATTTGAGAGTAAAGTTCACTCCTTTTCTAGCTTTTTATTCTTTGGAAACTAAGTTTGCAGTCTGCTCCTCCATCTTGTCCTTCAACCCAAACGTGTTTTTGTTCTGAGAAAGGAGGCAAGAATCCCTCCTGCACTGGTGTCAGGGTGTGATGACCTGTGGTACAAGGGAAGGAGCAATTAATGCAAATACTGAGTCCAGTGAGGGAAGCAGAACTTGATGTGAGAGATCTATGAAGCCTTTGGAAGGGCTTAAATTTGTATTTTTAATATAAAAAAATACAGCTATTGAGACTGAATTGATCTCAAAGGTCTTTATAATTCAGATGACTATGACTATTTTAAAAGCATGAGCTGCATGACTTCCCTTGATTTGCCAAGCCAAGGTGGATTGATGTATGCAGCTCTGTTGTACCTGAAGATTCTGTATGCATAAAATATTTGACACTGGTTAAAGGGACATGTTATTGCATGAGTGTCCCTCATCTTTCCCTCTTTTATAAAGCATTTGGTCATTAATTGTTCTGAGACTAGTGGTATGTCACAAGTACTAAAGTGCTCCTGTTTTCAGGGCCTCAGTTTATCAGAGTTTCGAATTTGAGAAGTTTTAGGACTGTAAACTTTTAACTGATGGAAGTGGAGTTTCTTTTTAGATTGGGTCCTGGTCCTTTTTGTTACAAGCATGTTTTGTAATCATGTGATTACTTTTTAAATTCTGTATGTTAAGAAGGCTGTAATTCTAAAACAAGAGAATCCAAATACTCCTTAGTTCATTTTTTCCATCATCTTTACAAACTGAAGATTTATTCTGAGCTTTCATTGCAGTGAGACTTATTGACCTCTGAATATGTGGCCATTCATTCATTCCTCACTGATTTGAGCATTTGTCACCTTATAAAAGGAAAACATTTGTCACCTTATAAAGCTGCTAGCCACTTTCTGATTATGATGGGCAGACAAGAGTGCTGCCTTACTGAAAACAAAACCAGCCCTGCTGCTTAAACACAGACCCGATTTCATTTAGCAATTTATACCAGCCCTGACCTTTCTATTGTAATGAAATAAAATACAGATCATTTAATAATGATAATAAAAAATAATATCATCATCATCAATTATAAATACATAGACCAAAATTAAATACACCAATATGACAACTTACAAATACATAGACCTTTTTATACTTCCATGACACAAGGAACGATGTGTTACTGGGTTGCTAAGAAATGAAGATCTGTCAAACCAAACGAGATACCAATCTCAGCTTACTGCAACTCTCTTTGTATTTTGATACATAGCTGCAGCTGAAGGGATGAACTTTGGAGGAAGTTGGACTCAATGATCCTGCAGTTCTTTTGGTTAATTCTGTGGACTGTGGGGTTAGAAAACTGGCTAAGATGGAAGTTAGGATACTTTTTTTTCCCCCCCTTCTCCCACAAATGTGGATGAGGGCTAGGTGGTTGCTGTAAATGCATTTCCATGCACACAGTTTTCCATAGTATCCTGTTATTCATATTGAGATTTTCTGTGGCATCAGATATGTATTAACAAAACAAAAGCCTCAAGACCACCCAGGCTGGCATTCACTCCAGCAGAGTATCAAATTAAACCAGGTTTAAGCATGTTCTTCTAGAAGCAAGACAGAGGAGACAAGTCATTTTAATAAAAAAATCTATTTACCTTGTTTATACAGCAGAATAGAATCTAATTTATTTGTGTGCCCATCTGGATGAGATTGCTCATTTTAAGTTAATTTAACAAATGATAGACTGCTACTGGCCTTTTTTTTTCCCAGGAGAAGAGGTTGACAGGCAGCTGTGCAGAGATGCTATCTACCCAATCCCCGTTGCCTGCGAAGCTCCGTGCCCAAAGGACTGTGTGCTCAGCATGTGGTCTGCTTGGTCCTCCTGCTCACACACCTGCTCCGGCAAAACCACAGAAGGGAAGCAGATGCGTGCCCGCTCCATTCTGGCGTACGCAGGTGAAGGTAAGGTCGCATTCTCTTGCAGCCTCTCATCTGATTGTGAATTCTCAGCTGGTTTGTAAAGTCAAAGTAATTTCTTGATCGACAGAAACAAATTATTAGGTGGAGCTCTGATTATTTTTTTTTTTTTATAATACAGAAAAAATTATTTTAATGCTTATCGTATCTGGAATGGTTTTGAAGAGGAGATCTTATTTTGCTTATTTCAGTTGATGTGGCCTTTTTTCATTATTCTGCATAGTTAGTGTTTTGACTTGGCTATATGGTTTCCTCCTGTTCTGTTAAAATTAAACAGGCAAACAGTTCATCCAGAGAAGGGCGATGAAGCTGGTAAGGGGCTTGGAGCATAGCCCTGTGAGGAGAGGCTGAGGGAGCTGGAGGTGTTTAGCCTGGAGAAGAAGAGGCTTAGGGGAGACCTCATTGCTCTCTACAACTGCCTGAAGGGAGGTTGTAGCCAGGTGGGGGTTGGTCTCTTCTCCCAGACAACCAGGAGCACGACAAGAGGACACTGTCTCAAGTTGTGCCAGGGAGGTATAGGCTGGATACTAGGAGGAAATTCTTCACAGAGAGAGTGATTGGTGTTGGAATGGGCTACCCAGGGAGTCACTGCCACTGGAGGTGTTCAGGAAAAGCCTGGATGGGGCATTTAGTACCATGGTCTAGTTGATTGGATACAACTGGGTGGGTTGGACTGGATGATCTTGGAGGTCTCTTCCAGCCTGGTTGATTTTATGATTTGATGATCCTGTGAACACCTTTATGAGAGGTATTTATAAAGGACTGTTAGTAACCATAATTTAAGTCCAATTTGAAAGGATATAAGTATGAATGGTGTAAGGACAAGGGGTTTTATGGGTTCAAATGCTAAGAAGTGGCTTTTGTAGCTTCTTAAGTTGGTAACTAATTTTACCACACTAACCTTTTTGATAGTAAGACTATGGTTTTACCCTGCAAATGCTCACTCATGTGGATGAGTTCCCTTCATGCAAATGGTCCTCATGCATCATCTACATCAAATGCAAAGAGAAGATGTAGCTAGAATAGAAAGAAGAAGAAATTTTAGTTAAGTTCACAGAAGCATAGAAAGGTAAGAGTTGGAAGCGGCCTCTGATGATCATCTAGCTCAACCCCCCCTGCTAAAGCAGTTTTACTTTATGCTTTGATAATTTTCTGTGTTTCCTGTAACTGGTTTTACTTTGTTCTTAATTACTTTGGCAGGTAATTGAGCAAATATATGCTGTATGCAACATGGTTCTAAATAGGCTATGTCAGGTGTGCCAGGCTCCAACTGGTAAAATGCCTTGTGCAATGTTGGGAACAAGGAGATCTAACCAGCAAAGTGTACATGGAAAACTGACAGTAAAGTTATATGCCTTCAATATAAAAGGATTATTTCATATTTTAAAATGTTAATAATTAAAATTTAAGATTAAATTAACTGAAAGGAAAACTACAGTGTACAGAAGCAATGAAACAAAATACCTGCTTTGAAAAACAGAAAAAGAAAGGGGCAGAGTTCCTTGTACATCAGAACACTTCTCTGTTTGCAAACACACTTAACTTCATTGCTAAAACTACACTGTGTACTTGGCACAATTTGTGTAATCATGGAAAAAAAAAAAAAAAGCAGCAGAACAGGCACTTTCAACATTTTCCCTGAAATAAAAACCCCTTCACTGAAAGTCAGGTGATCAGAACTATACTAATTTTAATGGGAGGCTCAAGTAATAAATTACTTAGATGGATCTATGTAACAGAGTAGAAATGCACATAAAATAAGAAAGAAAATTTGGTTTATGTTGTTACTTATTTTTTAGTGTGTCAAACTGACTTATTTTGAGGGAAACTCAGAGCTGTGTTTTCATATGATAATTCAAATAAACATGTAGTCATGTACTGCTTGCTTTTCCATGTAGGTTAAGATAATAGATTTATTTTTTATATGCTTATGCAGTTTTACCGGATACAGAAATTTAACATCCTGACAAGCATGCCAAAGAAGTGAAAAACTAAATCAATCCAGAAAAATATTCAGCTTTCTTCTGTTTGTTTTTTCTAAAAGTACTCATTTTATTGATACATAACACAGATGAAGATAATTTAGAAGGCTGTAGATGGAGCAAAGCAGTTAAGCATAGCCTGGGTTTTACATATGAGAATTTTATATGTGTCTGTAGGGCAATGATCAGAACCAGCACTGAGTAATCACAAAGACTGACTGACAGGTCTCAAACCACACAGATAATAGTGGAGAGATCCCTGAACTACTCTGAGAAAGCTAACTTTGTTACCTAGATGCTGTAGTGTTTCAGCTTTGCTGGAACCCTTGCCTCTTTACCATCAAGCTTTTTTAAGGACCCAAGCTCCTATGCCCACCTAGCTTATAGCAATTTACTCACATCTTGGTCAGACATCTTCAATGCTGTGTTCCTTTGCCTACAAACTCCAGAGAATAAGTTTATAAATAAAGAGCCTCCGAGGCTTTGTGTTTGTTACAATGCCAGCTGGAAGGTGCTTTTCACCTCTGCTTGTATTATATTCAAAATCACTTTGTTTTTTATTTTTCATGCTTCACTGAAATGAGAGTTGTTATCCTCATATGTCTCTTATGCCTTTTAGTCATTTGCTACATGACAAATAACTGAATGACTTTTCACCTCCAGATCACCTGCATGACAGAGATCAGTGGCATTCCCAAAACATAAAATGCTGATGGTGTAGTTGGTGCTGGGAGGTCATTTTATGTTATGAAGGCACAGAATATATTCCTGTGGCCTCAAACTGTGACTGGCTAGGTTTAGACTGGACATTAGGAATTTTTTCTTTGCTATTGAGAGTGGTCAGGGATTGGAATGGGCTACTCAGGGAGGTGATTGAGTCACCAACCCTGGATGTGTTTGGATGTGGTGCTTGGGAATATGGTTTAGGGGTGAACCTTATAGAGTAGGATTATTGGTTGAACTTGGTGATCCTGAGGGTCTTTTCCAACCAGAATGTTTCTGTGATTCTTACTTCTCAGCATCTACGCTGCTGAATTGGTTTGAAGAAACCATCAAGTTAGAATAATTATCCACAAGGAAACATCCCCAATATGATCAATTTTATCAAATGACTTAGAATAGGAATAATTCAGCAGTATTGCTATAATTCCTTGGTGACAAAAATAACTTTACTGGAAAAATTGAAGCTATTAGTAAATTATGGTAGTGACATAATTTACATAAGTTTTTCTAATGAGCTCTGGATTATTGCTGCCTCTCCAATAGGAAGAAGTTCTTTACAGTGAGGGTGGTGAGACACTGGAACAGGTTACCCAGGGAGGTTGTGGCTGCTCCCTCCCTGGAAGATGTTCAAGGCCAGGTTGGATGAGGCCTTGAGCAACCTGTTCTAGTGGGAGGTGTCGCTGCCTATGGCAGGGGGTTGGAACTAGATGATCTTTGGAGTCCCTTCCAACCTAAACACACTGGCTTCTAGTTGAGCCAGGAGCTGACCTCAGCCGTACATCCTCTCATGAGCGTTTTGTCATTCAGAACAAAACCTCTTCCATGTGGTCAAACTATGTGCTGCAGAGCCTCAAACACAGTGTGGTCATGCACATCTGGGTTGGATTTAGACAGAGAAGTCTCTTTCTTTAAGATAAAAAGTTTCTGTGTTTTGTGCAGTGACTCCATGTGGAAGCTGGTGTCACAATAACCATTTCTGATGTCTTTTCTGAGATCATTGTCCTCAGCTTGAAGGCTTGAAAGGTGAAGTGATTTATAAATTCGCCCATCTGTGAGCCTGCCTATGATGGTAGCTCATTTGTGTCACTGTCAAATACATCTTCATGCTACAGTAAGAAATTCAGGACAGTCACTCTCTCAAAATACAAAATGACAGCAAAGGACATTATGATGTTATCTGATACATCATATGGTTGTTCTGCATAAGTCTAATAAAGGCATCATATGGTTCCATATTTTTCTGGTTAAGATTACTGTTATTTTTTTATTTCCTGCCTAACAATAAATTTTATATAATTAATAATATGCACCAAGGCTACAATGCCTGTAGTACATGGATTGAGATTAAAAAGTACTAAATGAGTTTTGTTTATTTTTAACTGAATAGTAAATATGCAAATGGATTGTTTATTGATTATACACTGCCCTTAGTTGATGATGCCAAACTGGAGCAAAACACTTTCCAAGTTTTATCAGCAGTAAATCACACTGATTTTGGAAAAGTAAAGATTTGGGGGGTGGGGGGCATGTAAAGAGAAAAAAGGAAAAACAAAACAAACAAAAAACTAGAAACAAACCAACAAAACAACCACAAACACCAAACCAACTAAAAATCCTACAAAGAACCAAAATCAAACAAAAAAATCAACCCAAAGTCAAATACAAAGAAGAAATTAGCCTCATTAAAAAACTTACTAAAATGAGAATGAAGGATGATTTTATTTGAAATACTTTCTTTTGGCAGAGTTGCATATACATGGTACTGTTTTACTGTGGCTATTGTATGTTCATAGATTAGCAAAGTTTAATGCCAGAAGGACTATTTAATGTGACTTCCTATGTCACAGATTATTACACATCACTGAGTGTAGAATATCACTTGTCTATCTCGTCAGGTATTCTGTTTGACAGGGGCCCATAACTCATTCTCCTCATATATCTGCAAGATTGATTTACTGAACATGTGAGGAGTACCTGGATCTAAAGAGTTTCTTCTGAACTGTGCTCGATGTGCTTTAAAATTCATGTTAAAATTCCAGTGCACTTCATAGTTGCAAAAGAGGAATTATACTTAGAGCTTTTAAATATATTTACTCTTTTTTACACTTGCTGGCCTTATTTTTTTTATTTTTGCTTTTAGTTTTTGTGTTTTGCTGATTTCAAATGGCTGTGCTTGGTAATTAAATCTGGAATCATAAAACTGAATAAGGATCAGTCTTGGAGGGGACAGAGATTTTCATTATTTTTAAGCGATTTCATCTGAAACAGGATTAAAAAAAACCCAAAACCACTTCTAGCACTGGGGAAGCAGAATTTTCAGACTAGAAAAGGGCCTGACACCTCTGTGTGATGGTGAGCCAGGGTAGAGGATGTAGCTATGCTTCCCTTTTTGCTCAGGAACCCTTTCAGTTCAGATTCATGCTTGTAGTGTGACATCTGGGATTCAAATTCTATTCATGAAAGGACTTGAGGAGAGACTTCTTGTCTCCCATGGGTGTACCCTAACTCATGCCTGGATTTCAAATCCTGGTGAAGAAAGGAGATGAGGACAGACTTTTTGTCTCCTATGGGTGCACTCTGACTGATGTCCTGTTCTGTATTATAGGACAGAACTGCTTGATTTGTATAACTGATACACACCAGTTGAGGAAACTTGAATGCATGCAGAACTGGCACAGGAGACCTGCATCAACAGGGCAGTCTTTGTCCTTACATTAATGGTTTGCATGTACTACCCATGTCTGTCCATGGGAAGCACAGCTATTTCGAGTGCCTTATTCCTATGGCAAAGAAGGAGTCAGTAACACTTCATTCTAGATTTCAAAAGGCACTTCAGTTGCATCTGTTTTCTCAAACTTTAAAATTATTCCAGCTGTTTGGAAATGGATAGATAAAATTGGTGAAATGAATGACATTGAAGTGATTAAAGTGATCCTAAATGTTTATTAAAAAGTTAGGTGTTCTGAAATTTAGAAGTTATCAGAACAGTGTCACAAAAAACAGACCTAGAAAATGTAATCCTTGAATAGCCTAAAATGAGATATCTTACATGTTACCAGCTCCAAATGAGACAGCAAAGCAGTCTAAGCATGTAACAATTCTGTTAAAGCATTCAAGTAAACTACCCTCATATCTCTGCTATTTTAGGAGTGATATGCAAGTCCCTGTGTGATGCTAGCCTTTCATTTCCAGCTGTGCTTTGCTTAAGGATCCAAAACCAAGAAGAAATGCTTCATCTCCAACTGTTTGTTGCACCTTGAAATGATTTTTAGTGCTGCCCAGCCCATACATCTGAACATGTATGATATGAAATGCATTTGATATTGTATGGCCCTTTTCCATGTATTCTGGTGGACATAACTGTCTATTTTATTTTTTCTGTGGTACTCATGTATATTTTTGTCAAAGCTGTCCCCATTTGGTGAAATGCTCTTCAAGTAGAGCAACCCTGATGTTGTTAACCCTATGCAAATATTGTAAAGGGCTCTTCTAAGCTGCCAGTTCGCCAGCCCCCTTCTACTTATTCTGTATCTGTTTTAATTTGAGGAAGCACAAGGGGATGCTGGTTTCCTGCAGAGAATGGCACACTGCTTTGTAAATAAATAGCATGGAGGGCTATTATTTTATATTTTATTGTTGTTACCATGAGGACTCGAGACTGGAGTTGGTTTATATTTCAGTAATGTTATATCCACACTTTGCTGATTCCTCGTATAGGTTTTTAACTAGTGGTTGTATGTGAACAGAACTGGATTCCCACTGAGCTGCAGATATTCATGCCCCAGTGTTTTTCATTGACAAGTCAATGTCAGTCTCATTTTTTTTCTTTAAATATACATTCTCACATAGCTGTCAAAACTGAATCAAAGTTGTCACTTTATTCTCAGATGCCTTAGGAACTGGTGGCTGTGGGATCTGTTCCTGGGGAAAAATTACTTCCCACACACACCCCTTTTGTTTATAAATTTGCTTAAATAATTCCCTTGTGTTTCTTCTTCAGCTAGCATCAGGCAGAAATAATTGGATTGGTAACCTTTGTTATGCATTCTAAATTCTCCTTTTTTAACCTTTGCAGTGAGGAAACAAGCCCAATCTCACGTGGATCAATTCAGATAATTAATGATTTTACTATCTTTGATTTTCTTTCCTTTCTAAATATATTCACTTTCCTAATTTCCTTGGATATATTCTTATCTACTGGTGTTGGCTGGAAATTTTTTTCACTTCCTTAAAGAAACTCCTTGAATAACTTTTAAAAACTTACTAAACAGGTATAATTTTGTTTTAACATTTGGGGTTTCATTTCCCTTTTTAAGAAACCATAAGGGACATTTTGTCTTGGTGCTTGACACACATTCTAAGCAATTCTGATAGACATGAGCTGCATCCATTCTGAACCATAAAGTTTGATTCCAGTCATTGTTTAATTACACATCTTTGGCATGACATCTCAGTTAAAGTGATGTTTACTGCTCTCTGGTTGCATCAGTATCTTCAGTCCAGAGTCAGCAGTTAGAATGATGGGAATAATTTGAGAATTTGGGTTTTGATCTGTGATTTCATTAGAATGGCCCTTTCCTCCTGTTTGCTGCTTCTCACAAAAGCAACTTGAGGTATAAAAGTACTTTTGCCCTTCTGACACTGAAGTTACTTGTTTTGGAGTACTTGAATTATCTGTTGTTTCTTTGACTGCATTCAGTTGTTTGTTTAATTTCTCCCAACAATAAGTGCTTAAAACCTCTCCTTCTTGCATGTCTGTAGAGCAGGAGGTGACCCTCAAGTTCAGTGTTGAGATTTAAAGGCTAATATGCTTGGTTGGAACATGCATTTCTCTTTTTAGAGAGAATTGTGTGGTTCATCTACAGTAAGTAGTAAAAAGCTTCTCTTCAGTTACCTCTCTTACCTTTCTTCTCTTTTCTAAAAGACAAAAATCTTATTTAGGTTTTTCCTGGCTTGGTAGCAGTTGGGTAGGAGTCCTCTTCTGCCTGTGTAGGCCATAAATGTTTAAATTAATTCTTAAACTTGGGTTCTGTATGTCTGATAACACCAGAGATGCAGTAGATATGCCAGAGAGACATGCATGAGAGATCTAGCAGACATGTCTCACCGGGGCAAGACATCTTGTAGCCTATGGGCATGAGCCTATGGGTAGGAAAGACTTCACTCCTGGAGGATTGGGAAGCCAGATTAGGTTTGAAGTGCTGGAATACAAGAAACAGAAGATACTCTCTGAGACTGGACACAACAAAGATGGCATTATCTGAGCTTTTCTTCACAATTATTGACACTTGAATGAATTTGAATCTTAACCCGCAACAGCCTTTGTTATCTCTAAATTGCCAGCTGTGCCATCCTTTTTTTGGTAATTATGTAACATGGATAAATATCCACTGGGAGCTAGGACAAGAGCTCCAAAAAATCTTTTTAATTAAGCTGAGAATTAGATGTAAACAATGGTCTCTAAACATGTATCACTAAAATATTTAACCATTTCTTCTGCCTGGAGCCTTTCTATGTCTTTAAGTGATCTGTTGCAGCCCCTTTTAGAGAACTCTCAAATAAAAATACTGTAAATTCCTGCAAGGACATTAGTGTTTTAAAGAAGTTGTGGTTATTTTGGGATCTTTGCCCACATTTACATTTACTATCCATGTGCTCTTCTGTGTAGTCTATTGGCTGAAGTTTGTCAAAGTCAATATTGGGTATATAAAGAGGAGGAAAAAGGAACAGCATTTCTTTAATGCAATCAAAGTGATCATATGTAGTAAAATTTCAAAATGGGTTTTTTGGATTTGCCTTTTTTTTTTTTTTTTTTAAATCAAACACATTATTTCCTTCCACTGCATGAAGTTTTGCCCTGTTTTGTTGTTCCAGGAGGAATACAGTGCCCAAACAGTAGTGCTCTCCAGGAAACACGCAGCTGTAACGAGCACTCTTGCACTGTGTATCATTGGCAGACCGGCCCATGGGGGCAGTGCATAGAGGACACTTCTGTCTCTGCTTTCAACTCCTCTGCCAGCTGGAATGGGGAGGCCACCTGTTCCGTGGGGATGCAGACAAGAAAGGTCATCTGCGTGAGAGTCAACGTTGGACAAGTGGGGCCAAAAAAGTAATGATCTTAAAAAATATCTTCATGCTGTAATTAACTTTAGATTTTGCTGCTTTGTATTTACATCACCAATGACTGCACACAAAGACAAAAACAAAAAACCTCCTTCTTCATCTTTGCAGAATCATGGAATTGTCAGAGTTGGAAGGGACCTCAAAGATCATCCAACTCCCTGGGCATGGGCAGGGACATCTCACACTAGGTGAGGCTGCTCAGAGCCACATCCAGCCTGGCCTAAAAACCTCCAGGAACAGGGCCTCCATCACCTCCCTGGGCAACCTGTTCCAGTGTCTCACCACCCTCATGGTGAATAACTTCTTCCTAACATCCAATCTATATCTACCCACTCCTAGTTTTGCTTCATTGCTCCTGGTCCAATCACTACGTGACATCGTAAAATGTTTTCCTGAGGGAAGAAGCCATCACAGGTGCAATGGGTGGAGTCTGCATTCCTTCTCTGAGACATGAGGAGGAATGTTTTTCACTGTGAGGGTGACAGACCACTGGAACAGGCTGCGCAGGGGGGTTGTGGAATCTCCTTCTCTGGAGATATTCAAAACCTGCCTGGATGTGTTCCTGTGTGATCTGATATAGATGATCCTGCTCTGGCAGGGGGGCTGAACTGGATGAGCTTTCAAGGTCCCTTCCAGCCCCTGGCGTTCTGTGATTCTGTGATTTAAAAATACAAACCTGAAGCTGCAGGAGGGCTATATAATGTTTTTCTCACTATTGATTTTTATAGGTTATATTTACAGTGGTGATTCTGCTGATGGCTGACTGACTCCTAAATCCAGTTGGCTCCTTGCTATCATTAAGTTGAGTCAAGATAAATATCTTGGGGTATGTGTGTGATGTGCAGTTCATCACTATTTCCAAGATCCTTGTGCACCTCCATGCAAGTGGTGAGCTATATGAATTAGTGCAGTTCCATGCCAAAGTACTGCTTTGTGTCTAAATACATGTGCAGCCATTGCAAGTGCTTCTTCTCAGAGGCACACCAGAGAGGTGCAGTTTTGTAAGGGCATTATTGTGAAACATTAGTTTGACAACCTTCATAAACTCTTTTTTTCTCTACATACATGTTTGTTTTTTTTTAAGAGATCCATTTGGCCCAATGATATAATTTTGCAGCTTAATATATGACCAGGGTTAAATACAGATTAGCTGCTAGTAAAATGCATTTGATAATATCTTCATACACTTTGGTAGTCTGTAAATATAACCTGCTCAGGACAGATTCAAAGCTGGAATAGCTGAGCTGATAGCAGAGGTCATTTAGAAAGTTCATGAAGCAGCAATTCTCACACTAAATATTTGCTTGATGCTTACCATTTGATACTTTATTCAGCAGTAGACTTATTCTTAATTAACTTTAAATGGAAATATGGGGAATAGTACCAGCACATTCAGTAAATTGTTGTAGGTCTGCATTGTCACCATTCTGTTCAGTCATGATACCATCATATCTCTTCTTTTGTACTCATTTTACATTGAGAAAAAAAAACTAACCCTAATGATTTATCTTCCTCTTTAAATCTGTTAATGTCTCTGCCTTTGATTTGACCTTAAATTTTTGGGAGGAGGGCTGTTTATTGTGTCTTAAATTAATGCTGTGACATGAGACCAAAAAAAAAAAAAGCTTTGGTTGGTCCTTCAAACTGTGACATTAAAATCACTGAATCGTTTTTAAAGACCCAGACATTTAACATGAAAATGTAAATAGGAACCTTGTTTTAAACTCCCCTTCATAAAAAGGATTACTGTGGTATGATACAATCAATATTATTGGCCTTATCTACCTCACAAGTTACAGACTTCAGCTTGTATCTTTTCTGTTTAATTTGACCTTGAGTAAGGACTACAAAAAAAATCAATACTTCACTTTAAGCCACATATACTAAATACAAACAATATAAAAGGTAGAAACGAGGTTCTAATTGAACTAATTGCCTTGCTCAAGGATCTGAAGAGGAATTACATGTTCAGTGTACCTGAAAGATGAAGTTCTCAGTGAAAAACTGAATGTGTATAATTTAGCCTTTTTGGGTCTGCTTGTTGTTTCTTTTGTTCTTTGAGGACAAAAGCCATCAGTAAGCTGATTTTCAATGATTTTCAGAAGCATTTTTAATTTTAACCTTAGGGAAATTTTTTAAAAAACAATTGGTGGCAGATTTTTTTTTTTTTTTTTTTTGGTACTTGATTATTTTTTAATCACATAGAAACAAGGCACAATTTGACTTTAAAGTGTAGAGAGCATACAGCAAGTTGATGGAGATTTACGTTGCTGTAGCTATATAATATTGCATGGTCTTTCATGTTGGTAGTTTAGGGGAGAAAAGAAGAAGGGTAGAGATGTTATTGTAAGAAGGTGCCCAAAAGTTGGTGCTGGTTCACAGTAATGAATCATACTCCTGAGAAACTTATGTGAATTCACAGGAAAAAACAGAGATAAAGCAAGGAGGGTGGTGAGGAGTTTGGGGGCATGCAACTGAGGCAGTTGGGGTCATTTAGTCTGGAGAAGAGAAGGCTCAGAGAAGATTTTATTACACTCCACAACTACCTGGAAGGAGGTTAGAATGAGGATAGTGTTGGTCTAGTCTCCCAAGTAACTAGTGATTGGGCAAGAGGAAATGGGTTAAGTTGAGCAAGGGAAGGCTTATATTGGACACTAGGAAAAACTTTTATAGTGAGTGGTGAGGCATTGGAACAGGCTGCCCAGGGAGGTGGTGAGTCACCATCTGTGGAGGTGTTCAACAAACATGTAGATGTAGCACTTTGGGATGTGGTTTAGTGGTCATGGTAGTTGGATACGATTGGATAATCTTACAATTGTATGATCTTAATGATCTCAATGATCTTAAGTCATTTTCAGCTTTATTGTTTCTGTGATTCTATGATGGAGGTAATGAACTAGAAAGTGTTATTAAAAGAACATGTTCCTGTAAAGCTGCAACTCTCTTCTCCTCTCCTCCTGCTTCCTTTCCCACACTACACAGGCGTAGTTCTCCACTGACCACATTTTCTTGGTGGTTCATTGTTAGACTTGCTAATGCTCCCCTTCAGCCTGGCAAGAGAGATGCCTTATGCAAGCCAAACTTCCCCAGCTGATCCAATGCAAATATAAAATTTGCCTCTCATCTCTCTGGTCCCAGATGCCCAGCAGCCACAAGAGGCAAAGTTAGTCATAGTAACATTTTTCTCTACTGAACCAAAAGCTGCAAAATATGGAAGTGATCTTTTTGTTTCCTCTGACAGTCCAATGTATGCATGCACACTTCTAGGGCAGTAGTAATTTTGAAACTGTTTGAAAGATTTGCAATGATTCTGCAAGAGTTACTGTATCATTCTGAAAACAAGTACTGCAACACAGAGAGTTGTTTGTCCTCGATGAAAAACCAGGAACACAGAATGGGCAAAATGACCTGGGTTAATGAGCCCCATATGTGGCAGTCCAATAATCCTTTTTATATGCTGATCAAGCCTCTCCCTAAAACAAGCAAGGTTTTCTGTCTCTCCTGAAAGTCTTTCCCAGTCTCATTGATTTGGCAGTTTCAAACCCTCTTCTGCTTTCTGTCATAATTGTGGCTGTTCTATACATGTTTGTTTCTGGGTTAATGGTGTTATTTAGTTTAAATAGGTTTCATTCTGGAGTTTATGCTTCTGCTGAATCTATAAAGAGATAAAAATGTATTTGCTAAGCTAAACTAGATAGCTTTTCTTTATAGTCATTTGGAAGCTTGAAAATAACACTCAAAAGGCAGAGTTTGGAAGGGAGAGTGAAGATTGATTTTTTTTTTTAATTTAAATCTCCAGGTGCAGTGTGCATTGGGTTTGGCTTGCTTTCACCAGATATATATAAATGCTAATAGTTTTTTATTTTTGTGCTCCATCATGGTGAATTCTGGGCAACTAGCACTCCCTCCTGTGCCTGCAGGCATTCAGTACCTCTTGTGGTTCACCACTTCACTGCAGAATGTTTGTTTAATAATGCTTCTTTTTAATTTTTTTTTCCTTTTCAGGTGCCCTGAGAGCCTCAGACCAGAAACTGTGAGACCTTGCCTGCTTCCCTGTAGGAAAGACTGTATTGTGACTCCATTCAGTGACTGGACAGCGTGTCCTTCTTCATGTCAAGAGGGTAATTTTAGCCATTATGTGACAGATTTTAAGAAAAAAAGGAGTTGGACCAGCAGTGACTTTTGGAAGAATTCTTATACACATCTCTTTCTGGCAGATGCCATCTAATAGCTGGTACAGCAGCTGTAGGGAGGACATAGTAGGTTTGCTGGGAAAGAACAGTTATCTTTATGTATTTTCTATATGCAACTGTGTAGATTTTTTTTCCCCATTTTTGCCTACTTTTGTGTTGCAAACTGCAATTTGCATCTTCTGATAAAGAGGGAGTGAGTCATGAAGTTAACACATATCCCTTAGTGTAATGGCAAAATGGGTATTTGGAGAATGGTAGCATCTGAAATGTTGGGTTATAAAATGGTCAGATTTAGTCTTTGGAAGTACATGTGCTGCTTACTCATCAGCAAAACCTGAGCCTTTTTATACCAGAAGATACCAGCAGCATCTCCAGGAAAGGGACCTGTGGGTTCTGGTGGGACAGAAGAATGCCCATGAGCCAGCAATACAGTCTTATGACCAAGAAGCCCAATGTCATCCTGGGGCGTATTAGAAGGAGTCTGGTGAGTGGGTCTCCTATTCTACCCCAATGTGGCCACATCTGGAATATTGTGTCCAGGTCTGGGCTCTCAGTTCCAGAAAGACCTCGAGGAACTGCTTGAAAGAGTCCAGCACAAAGATCATGAAAGGAGCTCAGTCTCTTTAGCTTGCAGGACACTGAGAGGCGACCTCATTAATCTTTATAAATCTGTGAAGGGTGAGTACTGGGAGGACAGAGACAGGCTCCTGTCAGTGATGTACAGTAATGTCCTGTCAGTGATGCTGGTTGCTTGGGAGAAGAGA